>CAUYQV010036158.1:0-52404 GCA_963574575.1 Galagoides demidoff | reverse complement strand
GATGGCTGCAACCAAAAAATGGCCGGGCGTTGTGGCGGGCGCCTGTGGTCCCAGCTACTTGGGAGGCAGAGGTAGGAGACTCGCTTGAGCCCAGGAGTTGGAGGTTGCTATGAGCTGTGATGCCATGGCACTCTACCCAGGGGGTTTGCTTGAGGATCCTTCTCAAAAAAAAAAAAAAAAAAAAAAAAGATTGTCTATAGAATCAAGCGTCTTTTGTGCTGCGACCTGGCTGTGTCTTTCTGCCAGTGTGTTTCACTCCTGTGACTCTCTTTATGGTGACGTCACCAAGAATCTATGTTTCCACAAGAAGGATGCAGCCTTGCAGAGGGCTGGACTCTGCCCAGGAATTCAAGTGCTCCCACCTTTCCTCCTGAGGTTTGCCTAATTGCCGTTGTACACCCACAGAAATGTAGGCTTACTGGAAACAGACAGTCTTTCTTGTTGTTGCTGTAGCCCTTGTGCCAAGAACAGTGCCTGGTGCTCAATAAATGCATGTTGAAGGGATAAATGAGTTGCTCTCGGCCATTGAATACTTGTATTAGTACTTCTTCTAATAGCTCCAGAATGTTAAGTCCAAATTTGTACACTCCTAGGAAGTTCAGGAACTGGAGGAATGCTCTCTGGGGATTTTAGAAAATTAATATATGTTATATGTTCAAATTCCATATTAGCATAGTGGCTATTAAAGGAAAAGAGTTACTTTTTTTTGACCAAACATAACCAGCTATAGCAGGAACAGCCCAACCCCAAATGATGGCATCAAAATGAAAAGTGGCAGTAATTTTAGACAAAGCTCCTATTGTAGGCTGAGTGGCTAGGAAAGACTAGTAATGCTAACAGTGGGGACTAGCTGATTGTTGTGGGGTTTAGGGATATTTTTGCCAATTTCCTTTTATAATCACTTATCTGGGCACTGTACACCAATGCTTTGTTAGCTGAAATTGACCAAATACATTACTGGGGCAAAATAAAGACTCTGGAAAGAGACCCAGGAGTAAAGATAGATTGTTCAATCCATGGTGTGGGACAATTAGGAGAGCACTGGGGAAGAGAAAGGAAGTTACATTACACGATATGCTATAAATTGAATTGCGTCCTCCAAAAGATATGTAAATGTGACCTTATTTGGAAATAGGGTCTTTGCAGATGTCATCAAGTTAAGATGACATCATTAGGGTGGCCCTCGTCCAAGATGATGGATGGCCTTGTAAGAAGAGAAGAGGGCGGGGCCTGTGGCTCAAGGAGTAGGGTGCCAGCCCCATATACTGGAGGTGGAGGGTTCAAACCCGGCCCCAGCCAAAAAAACTGCCAAAAAAAAAAAAAAACAGAAGGGAAGAGACATAGACAGAAACACCAGGGAGAAAGCCATGTGAGGGTGGAGACAAAGATGACAATGACACATGTATAAGCCCAGGAATGTCAGAAGGTGCCGGAACTACCAGAAGCTCAGAGAGAAGCATAAGCCTTCCAGAAAAACCATAGCCCTGCCCACACCTGGATTTTGGGTTTCTTGCAACCAGAACTGTGAAAAAGTAACTTTCTGCTGTTTTAAGCCACTGAATTTGTGGTGATTTGTCATAACAGCCTTAGGAAATTCATATAATATACAGTGAAATATCCTAAGAGGTCAAATAGTATATTGTGATATTTAAAGCATGAGTGTATAGTTTAGGGAGAGAAGAAACGTTCTTACACGCTAAGGTCCAAAATTATGGAAGAAAAGATGGACCTGCTGACTAGATTAAAAAAATATGTATTTCTGGTTGAGCGTGTGACTCACACCTGCAATCATTGGACTTCAGGAGAGGAGTTCAAGACAACCAGTAAAACCATTGTTACAAAATAGAAAAATTAGCCAGGCATGGTGGTGGGCATCAGTAGTCTCTGGTACTGAGGAGGCTGAGGTAAGAGAATGGCTTAAGCCTACAAGTTTGAGATGTCAGTGAGCTATGATCACACCACTGCATACTAGCTGGGGTGATACAGCAAGACTCTGTCTAGCCCCTGCTCCAAAAGCATAAGGTTAAAGAAATATGGTGGGACCTCTGTCAGCTGACCATCCAAGGGACTATAACAAACTGGTCAACATAAGGAACTGGGCTAGTGTACTGATTACACATGTGGTGCATGTCCAGTCTATGAAAATTTGGTTAAGTTAAGGAAGTGGTCAACTATGGAGGTCCTACCGTCATAAAAATGCATTTGCAACATGTGACAAAGAGCTTATATACACAATTCATAGGGGCTTCTATAACTTATAAAAATATAAATAACCCAACACATATAAAAACAAATGACTAGAAAAAGTATAGAAGAAATTCAGATAGCAATGAAACATGTAAAGAGTTATTCTGCTTCACTGATAATCATATGAATGAAAATTAATATAAAAATATACAATTTCAGCTGTGCACAGTGGCTTGCACCTATAATCCTAGCACTCTGGGAGGCCAAGGCAGGTGGATTGCTTGAGCTCACAAGTTAGAGACCAGCCTGAGCAAAGAGTGAGATCCCCATCTCTACTGAAAATAGAAAACTGAGGCAAGAGGATCGCTTGAGCCCAAGAGTTGGAGGTTGTTGTGAGCTATGACACCACAACCATAGCACTCTATTCAGGGTGACATCTTGAGACTCTGTCTCAAAACACACACACACACACACACACACACACACACACATATATATATACAATTTCTCCCAAATTCACCAGCAAAGATGAATCAGATCGATGACACCAGCACTGACAGTCCTTCAGTGGCTCCTGATCCTACCCAGAGGGATGTAGGAACACTGGTTGTGCAGCTATGGGTTAACCAAACCTTACACATGGTCCTTGACCAGCTCTGAACCTCTGGAATATCCTTCCTGATCATGGCATCTTTGAGTGTCTAAGGCCATAGTTCACACTAACAGTGGTTCAGCTGAGACCCATTTTTGCATGTCTAAGGCTCTGGGCCATGCTGTATCAGCTTGACACGTTGGCACCACATGCCTGCGTGACTGACTCCAATAAAGACCCTGAACACCAAAGCACAGGTGAGCTTCCCCGGTGGGCAGCATCTCACCTGTGTCATTACACAACGTTGCCGGAAGGATCACACGCTCTCTGTACAGCCCCCAGGGAGAAGACACTGGAAGCCTGTAGTGTTTTCTTCTGGGTTCTGAGCCATGTACCTTTTCCTTTCACCGATTTAGATCTATATTCTTACTTTAACAAAGCATGTGCACAAGGATAATTCCCTTGCCTGGTCCTGCAAGTCCATCTAGTGAGTGACCAGATCTCAGGGTAATCTTGAGATCCCCATACACACAAGGTCCCTTTGGAAGAAGCTGGAAACCCATTTTGCACAGCACTTTATGTGGTGCTGAGAAGCTCACATCACCTGCATGGAACAAGGGAGGAGGGGGTGCTGGAGGCGCCTCCGCAGTGCCTAGGGGTTGCAGCCCTCCTGGGCACCCCAAACTGGTCCTCACCTAGGCGGAAGAGGGGATGAGTGGCCATGAGCTCTGGCCCCTCCCTGTGAGGCAGTGAACTTGCTTGGCCGCTGGGGGCTGGAGCTGGTGAAAGCGGAGTTCTTCCCATGCACCCTGATTTCCACAGCCGTGCTGGCCCTTCCCCTCTGGGCCATGAGAACAACAAACGCTGCCCTGAGCCTGCAGGAGCGGCTGGAAAGTTATTTTCTTCATGTTATGGACTGAATTGTGCCCCCTCAAATTCCTATGTCAAAGACTTTGCCCCCCAGTGTGACTGTATTTGGAGATGGGCCCTTTAAGGAGGCAATTAAGGTTCTATGGGGCTCGAGGTGGGCCCTAACCAACAGGACTGATGTCCTCATAGGAAGAGCAAGAGACCGAAGGCTGCTGGTGCACAGAGGAAACACTAAGTGAGGGTGCAGTAAGAAGGTGGCCATCTGCAAGCCAAGGAGAAAGGCCTCAGGAGAAGCCAAGCCTGCCGGCACCTTGACCTTGAACTTCCAGCCTCCAGATCTATGGTATCCCCAGCCCGTGGTACTTGGTTATAGCAGCCTTAGGGAACTAATATACCTCTGACATGGACCGAGGACTGCGCTCGGGTATCCCTGGACCACACAGCCCTCATCTTTCACTTTCCTTCTTGTCTCTGAGAGGCCTACGGAGCTGACTTTGCAGCCCTGCCAGTAACAGTGAGTTAGAGGTTGTGACATCTCCAGTCTGGGGCTTTGGGTCCCACACCCAGGCAGGGTCTCTTGGGGCAGGGTTGCAGGTGGATGAGGCAGAAGCTGAGGGCACAGTCACAGCCAGGATGGGAATGCCACCTCCCCACAGACAGACCAGGAGAGCTTGTTTAACTGCAGCCTCAGCCCCCGACTCCAGCTGGAGTCCACCTGGGCATTTGGCTTTTTAATTTGTATTTATTTGTGTCTTTGTGAAGAAAGGGAGAGCTTTATTTTCTATAAAACCAATCTGCAGATTGCGGAGGATGCCCTTCAATACAGTGACAGTGCCCTCTCCTCTCTCGAAACCCAGGAGAACAAACAGGTGGGGAGGGGTGTGTGGCCCCGCCCCTATGCGCCCCGCTGTTGGGCTCCCTTTTCCACCTGCCTGGTAGGGATCCTACTTCCAGGCTGACTGGGGAGGATATGGCCCACCCACCAAGTTGTTCCATGAATCCAACAGGAGCAGAAGGGAGGGGCCCAACAAGTTAGCTTTCATTTGATTATTATTATCCTAATTATGTTTATTACTACTGTCATCAACATGTTTTTATTCTGCAACTATTTGTGTCCAGTACGAGCCAGGCACTGTGTAGGGTAAATTACAGAGTTTTGTTAATGTAGCCAAACTGAGTCATGGGTCCTATAAAGAGACAAGTGTATAGAAATACGGCATAAATTGAATCAGGTAGTTAAGATGCCCTAAAAATATCACTTGGAACAAGCAAATGTTGGAACAAACCGAGGGGAACATTTAGCTTCCTTTCTGAGTACGTTCACCAGTTGTTGATGAAACATTTCTGCACGACAGGGAAGCCAGCCACATGCCCGGCTGTAACTTAAACCTGACCCAGCCTGTGCTCCCAGAGCGAAGGTCCCAGAGCCCCCGGGACAGAGTGATGCAATGGTCTCTGTACTGTTTGGAATTGCTGAGAGGCAAAGACGTAATTGTGTCTTGCAGTTTGATCTAATTACTTGTCTGTTCCTTCTCTCTCTTCCCCCCAGGGAGATTCAGCTCTGTCCCCTGGCCTCCAGACAGCTGGCACGGGGGTGCCAGTGGGGACCCTTGGAAGGTGCTTTTATACTATGAGTAGACTGCCCTGGGGTGGCTCAGGGAGTGGGGTCCCCCAGCTGGGGGATCCTGGCCCTCTAATCCTAAAATCTCACCATGAGCAGGTTTATGGACAGCCAAGCCCATCACTCTCTTCCCTTCTGGGCCATTGCGGAGTCCTCTGCCCTCAGTTCTGCTTACTGAAGAGTGAGGTGCCTCCAGCAGGGGGCAGGGACTCTCCCACAAGCAGCCTGTCTGTCCCGGGACGGTCCAATTTCACCCTTAGGTCACTTGCTGCAGCCGCTTCTTACAGCCTCACCAGCTTGTCCATCTGCGTACGTCTGAGGATCCTTTAGAGCCTTGGAAACAAACTCAGGGGTGAGACAGTTTGTTCAGCACTCGCTATGTGCCAAACCCGGTGTCTGTCGTGTTCCTTTAGTCGGTTCCCTTGGGCAAGTTATTCACCTCTCAGTGCCTCAGTCTCCTCATCTGTGCAGATAAACCTAATGGCACTGGAGCTTACAGGGACAGTGTGAAGGAAGACGATGTAACATACCTGAAAGGCTCGGAAGGGCTCCCAGGATGGGAAGCGCTGGGCATACTGGAGTGGCTATTTCCTCCTCCTCCTCAGGTGTTAATATAGCCCATTCTGCAGATAAGGCAGCAGAGGCTCGGGGAAATGGAGAGCCTTCACGGGTACCCCCAGGGGGAAGTGGCCCCCATCACTCCTGTCCAGGGTCTGCCTTAACATCCTGCCATCTCTCCTTTCACGATGCAGAAAACATCTCTGAAACCTACAAAACAGTTACCCCTCCCTGTGTTTGCATCATTCTTGGACACAGATAAGTGGCTTTCAAATGGTTTTAATTGCAACACTTGGTATGAAATGGTTGTTTTTTGTTTTTTGAGACAGAGCCTCAAGTTGTCACCCTGGGTACAGTGGCATGGCATCGCAGCTCACAGCAACCTCCAACTCCCAAGCTTACGTGATTCTCTTGCCTCAGCCTCCCAAGTAGCTGGGACTACAGGCGCCCACCACAACGCCCAGCTATTTTTTGGGTATAGTTGTCATTGTTGTTTGGCAGGCCCAGGCTGGATTCAAACCTGCCAGCTCTGGTGTGTGTGGCTGGTGCCTTAACCGCTTGAGCTACAGGTGCTGAGCTGGTATGAAATGTTTTATACCACCACTCAGAACATTTATGTGAAGTGATATCAAAGTTTCATGAAACAATACTTTCTCTGTGTCCGTGCTCCCTAGTGTTTCCCTAGTAGGTTCTATTTATTTCATTTTATTTTTTTATTAAGTGTTGATTCAACTGGCCTTGCCAGGCAGTTTAAAAACCACTGGAAGTTTGAAGGGGCAGGGCAGAGTGGCCAAGGAGGGAGGGAGCCAGTTTGAGCTGCCCCCAGGACTATGGGGCCCAGTGCACCATCCTCACTGTGTCTCTGCCCAGCCCCTTCTCTACCCAGCTGCACCACCTGCTGCCCCTGTGCTTCCCAGTTGCCTTTGTTACCGAGTGTGACCTGAGACCTATGCAAGGTGGGTGGCCAAAATGGACAGTAGCTACTGGCCTGGCCCATTGCAGCCACTGGGATGGGCCTGCCACACTCTTTCCTCCTCTTCAGCCTGATGTAGAGAGCATGGGGACCTTGGAGGCCCCACATGGAAGATGGAGGGGACAAATACAGAAAGGTCCCCAGATCCCTGCTTAGATAGACACTTGGATCAAGCATTCTGAACCTCACATGACCCCAACTGATACACAAATGTTCTCCAAATTTCTAAACTGTCTTAAGTTCAAGAAAGTGGAGGGAGAGCCTCAAATGCAGAAAATTGAATTTAGCAAAGAATTACTTTGAAACAGGAAATACTCTGTAGACTGGGTTGAATAATGTCTCTCCAAAATTTACATCCACCCAGAGCCTCAGAATGTGACCTTACTTGAAAATAGGTCCTATTGGAGTTGGGTGGGCCGTTATCCAATGACTGATGTCCTTACAAAAGAGAGAGATTTGGACACAGAGACACAGACAGGCAGGAGAGAAGGGGAGAAGGCTGTGTGAAGACGGAGGCAGAGCCTGGAGGATGGGCTGCAGATCAGAGAAGACCAGGGCTCATCGGGGATACCAGAATGAGAAGGGGCAGGGGAGGACCCCTTCCCAGGGACTTCCAAGGGAAGGTGGCCCTGCCACCACCGTGGCTTGGGATTTCTGGCTTCTAGAAGTGTTGAGAGAATCAATTCCTGTTGTTTTAAGCCACCCAGATGTGACATTTTCTTACTGCAGCCCCAGGAAATGTACTCTATAATCAAAGCTTTGTGTACTTTTAAGAAACTGAGCTGTTTTTAGCCCAGTGCTGGGCCATGTGCTTTTAGGAAATCCTCGTGTGTCTGCACCTCCTGCTGGAGGATGTGAGCTGAGACCCGGGATGGGGACCCTCCTCTGCTCAACCATCCGGAGAAATCCCTTGGGGCCAGGTTCCTGGGAGACCCTCGGAACAGACCAGCAGGTCCTTCAGACTGCCAGCCTGGCCCAGCTGACCTTGCAGGCTGCTTCAGCTCAGCCTCTGCATATCTGCACCACAGGAGAGGGAGAGACCTGGAAGCCAAAGATCGGGGATTCTGGATCTTTCATTCCCCCAAGGCTGCTCCTGGAACAGGACCCAAGGGGTGGGTGTCGGCTTATCAGCGCGGGCCACATACGTAGGCCAGAATCGGAGAGCTTTTCATCAACCTCCACTTCAAGCATTCAGAAATATAACAAATTATGCAGGAGATGGCTTCCGGAATCAAATTTTAAAAGGCAAAACCTATTGTAAGCACAATAGCTCATCAGACTACCTCCAGGAAAGCTAGGATGAGTGTTCTTTACAAAACAGACATCTTTCAAACATGAGTCACACTCCACGCTTTCCTCTGCTGGGGCCGCAGCACACTGGCTGGTTTCACATGTGCAAACATGATCACGGTTCTGGAGGCCGGATGTCCAAGGTCAAGGTGCCAGCAGGGCTGTGACTTTTGAGGCTGTGAGGACAAACCCTGGTGGCCTGCTGGCCGTCTTTGGTGTTCCTTGGCTTGTAGAGGCATCACCTTGACCTCTGCCTTCATCTTCACATGGCTGTCCCCTGGGGCATGTCTGTCCCCACATTTCCCCTTTTTGTAAGAACACCCTGCTGCAGCACGTCCTCATCCTAACTTAACTAATTACTAAATCTGGAATGTCCCTATATCCAAATCAGGTTACACTCCGAGGTGCTGGGGTTTAGGACTTAACATACAGGGGGTACACTGTGATCCATAAACGCCACGTGAATTATTTTCATTGATGTATTGAGTTTGCCTTAAGCAGGTTTAATATACATAACAACAAACGAGTGGAATAAAGTATCCCTGTGGACAATCACTTGGGAAAACTCTTTGGAGGTTTTTGAAAAGCTAAACATAAGCCATGGGCACAAACCTGCTCCAAGACACCAACTGACGGAAATCTGTGCGTGTGCTCAGCAGAGGACGTGAGGAAGAGTTGAGATAGCAGCGCTCCTGGTCATCGCCAAAAACTGAAAACACTCCCGGTGCCCCTCGCAGCAGGAGGACAGGTGAAGGCACCGTGGCGTATTCCAGGAGGGGAATTCTGCTCACCAAGAAGGAGGGGTCTGCCAGCCTCACACGGCAGCACAGATGGTCCCCGTGAGTGTAACACCAGGAAAATCAGGCACCAAAGCCGACAGCTCCATTCTATTCACCTGCAGTTCAAAGTGGGTGTCAGGAGTCACAATGGTGGTGGCCTGTGGGCGTGGCTGTGACTGGGGGTGCACAGAAGGAGGAGTCATTTCTCTGTTGCTGACAAGGTTCTGCTTCTTAGTCCGGGTTCCAGTTGCAACAGTGTGTTTGGTTTATGGAAACTCATTGAGCTGAGGTTATGATACATGCACTTTTTTGTACGTAAATTTTGCTCCATGGAAAGTTTAATTAAGAAAAATATGCCCCAAGCGGTGGCTCACTCCTGTAACCCTAGCACTCTGGGAGGTTGAGGCAGGAGGATTGCTTGAGCTCAGGAGTTTAAGACTAGTCTGAGCAAGAGTGAGACCTTCATCTCTACTAAAAACAGAAAAACTAGCCGGGCATAGTGGTGCCCACCTGTAGCCCCAACTACTCGGGAGGCTGAGGCAAGGGGATCTCTTGAGCCCAAGAGTTTGAGGTTGCTGTGAACTATGGCGCCATGGCACTCTACCCAGGGCGACAGACTGAGATTCTGTCTCAAAAAAAAAAAAGAAAGAAAGAAAAGTAAAGAAATCATCCCCCAACCTCTATTGATTGCTAATGAAATGATTTAGGGTCAGGTAATAACATCTCTCAATCCTGGTTTCTTTCCCCTGTAAAATGAAGGATAAGAATCCCCACCCTGACAGAGTCAATGTGAGAAATAGTTTCTGGCACAGAGTAACTACTCAGCAAATGACGGCCTTGTTTTCTTACTAGGCAAAAGTGAATCTTTGGTGGTGAAAGTGAGAAATTGAGGGTAATGACGGGCGGGGCATGAGGGGCTCCTGGGATGCAGCTGATGGAGCACAGAGGTGGTCACAGGTGTGTGCTCAGCTGGCCATAGTCACTCTTCCAGCTGGGCATTTGATTCCTGTGCTTTGGTGTGGGCCTGCCATTTTTTCAATAGAAAAAAGTTGACAGAAATGCAAATAAAATGATCTGTTTCATAATTGTGGGGATTAAAGGAGGTAAGCTGTGGAGCACCAAGCACAGTGCCTCCCCGACTTGGAGCCTGGCACTAGCTGCTACCGCAGCTCACAACCCAATCAAAAACCTTTGGGATGGCTCGGCACCACATACACCTAAGGTGGCAGGTTCAAACCCAGCCCTGGCCAAAAACTGCAAAAAAAAAAAAAAAAAAAGAAAAAGAAAACCTGCGTGGGAGAATGCAGGAGTGTTCCCCACGGCCTCTGGGCTGGACTGGGAAGCAGGGCCCTGCGCACCCCCACCTCCACAGTTGTCTCTGAAGCAGACTACTTCCCACCCCTGCCCCTGCACAGACACAGTCTGCTACACCCACCTCCTGCATCTTACTGGCCTGCGCCCCACGTGCACTGTTCTGCACCTCACTTTTCCAGCAGCAACATCCCCTGGGGTCCCTCCAAGTCTGTCCATGTTGAGCAGCCCCCAGTGGTGGGAAGGGTTGGGCAGGCCCAGCGGGAGAGGCTAGAGTGCGTCCGATCTCTGATTAGGGGACACTCTCATCTGTTCCTTCTGCGTTGTAACTGAGCACTGGCCCAGGGCTGTGCACAGACCCTGCCTCAGAGCAGGAGCAGTTGGTTCAACGGGGTGTTGCGGCCCCTCCCTCGTGGGCAGGGGCAGCTTTCAGTGCCCCTCTGCTCCTCTTCCACTGGCCTAGGAAGTCTCGGTGATCTGTCCTGATTTCAGAGTCGTTCAAGGTGCCAATTCCTTGTTGAATGGCTACAAGAGCAGATACCTACAAACAGATCTCATTGTTCTTGGCGGGGTCTGAAGGGGATTCTCAGCACCACTGACATTTTGCACAAAATCATTCTCTGCCATCGGGCTGTTTAGCAGCATCCCTGGACTCTGCCCACCAAATGCCAGCAACAGCTCCACAGCCCAGATGTGATAACCAAAAATGTCCTCAGACATTACTCTAATCACCCGGGTTGAGAACTACTGTTCTCAGATCGTCCGAATTCATCTCATTCCGCAGGTTTATACCAGAGTAAGCAAAGATTAACTTTTGACCTGTGAAGGTTTTGTTTGGAAACAGTTGTTACAACATTAGGAAGAAAATTCTTCAAAGAAAAAGTATCCCATCAGCTGAAACAGTCTCCCCACCACCGACCCTCCCCGCCATGGTGTTCAGGTACTGAATGTGTTTGCTGCTGGGAATCTGTCAAACCCTGTGTCCCTTACAGAAAGATGGCTTAAGCAATCCTTGTCTTCCAAGGTGCCCTGCAGCCAGAGTATCTAAAGGCATGCTGGGAAGTGGAGGTAACAGCAGCCACTGAGGCGCTCCCAGTCAGTGATTCCCTGTGGTCCTCGAGCCAGGAGGTCTGCATACTCACAAGGCTGTGAGGCCCCCGGCAGGCTTGATGAGAGGTGATGGGCCCACGTCACTCTCCCAAGCTGAGAACAGGACCTAGTGGGATTCAGAGCCTGTTCACTTCCCACTCAGCCCTCTTTAGCTCTACAATTAGAGGTAGTAAACGTGGGCCCCAGAGGAGGGCAACTGTAAGTATCCACCAGCACGTAGACGGGTGACAAGGGATTCTCTCCTTGGACTAGAGCACAGGCCACTGAGCCCCTGAGTGGTGAAGAGATCACAGGGGGAGGACACGGGGATTATGCATGTGTGTTTCATGATGTTACCAGGGACTGGCCCTTTATTTACTATAAACCAGGTCTCGTTTGGAGGGTGCTGGGACGATTCAGACACAGCATTCCATAGATGCTTCTGTACTGTTCAGCTGCCTGCGAGGGCCAATCTGGTGAGGCACAATCACCCTAATTAAAGTGATTGGAGGGTCTGATTGAAATCACCTGGGAAGCTGTGACACCCCCTGTTGTCCCAGCTGCTCCCCACCAATTAAGTCAGGGTCTCGGGGGTGGATCATGCATCAGTGGCTTCCAGCTCCCAGTGACACCAAGGTCAGGTCAGGTCCTCCCTCGCTCATCTGGCACAGGCCTCCCACATGCTGAGGTGCATCTCAACAACTCAAGGATCTTGCCAACAGGAGTGCTCTGGCTCAGCAGGCTGGGGTGGACCTGAGATTCTGCACATCCTTGGGATCTGTGGGTGGTTGTCCCCTGGAAGCTCACTGGGCTCTCCGGCCCCACCCAGAACCTACAGAACAGAACCTGCATTTCAACAAGGCACAGGTGAGTTAGATGCAGGTCCAAGTTTGAGAGGCCCTACTGCAAGCCTCTGTCCGCTGATGAGGAGTGAGGTCCAGAGAAGAAAGGGCAGGGCCCAGGACCCCACAGCTCTAAGAAAAGTAGAACATTCTAGAAACTGTTGGCCGGCCATCCAAATGTCTTCTTTGCTGATCTCAGTGAGGAGCATTTGTTTCTCTAACAATGATGCTTTGTATATAAAAACCTCCCCCTCTGTGAATTTAATTCAGGCATGAAACCGAACAGAACTCAAAAACTCTTAGGAGGGAAAGAGCATAAATAGGGCTAAGGAAGATACAAAAATAGGACAGAAGCTAGGTACCTTTTTCATCTTCTTTTTGATTATAAAAGATCTGTTAACACGAAGCCCACAGGTATGGTGACTCAAGAAATACAGAGGAAGAAAGCTCTGGGGGAAGCTTTGGATCACTCCTATTAGGAGAATCAGGAATTCAGTCCAACCCAGGGAGAAAAATCCTGAGCTCCCTTGACTCTCTCAGAACGGGCTAGTTTCAGCATCCGGATGAAAAACAAAACAAGGCGAAGGCGTTAACCAGAAGGAAATGCTGTTTCCTCTATTTCTGAGCCGCAGAGAGCTGGAAGGCTGGTGAGTCAGAAGCCCGTGGCCCTGAGGGAGCCGCCGAAGGAAGATGATGGCTTTTTTAATGTCCCCATTCAAAGCTGGCCCTTAGCCTTCCCCGTCTGGAGCTGATTTTTGGAGATGGCCAAAACCTGTTCAGAATCACGTGAGCTGAGTGAGGCGGGTGGCCAAAGCCAGTTCCATGTCAGAAGACAGATCCCAATCCAAACGTGACAGTACGGCCATGCGCCTGGTTTCCTCATGTGGCTCGTCACCTGATTCTAAAAGCAGTTCTTTACAAAAGTCCCAACTGTGGCTTGAGTCAGGATGGCTGCACTGGGGACAGCTCGGGGCTCTGCAGGCGCGATGATGTCTCAGAAGTTGTGCTATACGGGAAGGGGCTCTCTCCTGGGGAGGCCTGCCCCCTAGAGCTCTTCCCACACACAGGGGTTCCTGCCACATTGAGAACACCTGTCCGCGTGGGGAGGACTTGGCCAGGCACAGAGAGGCTGAGGTCACAGTCAGGGCAGGTGAGGATGGGGGCTCAAATAGCAAATAGCAGAGTCAGGAGGCCACAGGGTCAAGGTGCCACAGCATCTCTGAAGGCTCCAGAGGAGGACCCTCCCTGCCTCTTCCAGCTCCTGGTGGCCTTGGGGTTCCTTGGCCTGTGGCAGCATCACTTCCAACTTTTTCACGTCTTAATATGACCTTCACCCCGAGTGTGTCTCTATGTCCTCTCCTCTTATTATAAGGACAGGAGTCATTGGATTGGGGGCCCACCCTGAATCCAGGAGGAGGTTATCTCATGATCCTTCACTAATTACATCTGCAAGGACCCTATTTCCAAATAAGACACATTCACAGATGAGTTTTAAAGGGAAACTATTAAACCTACTGCAATGCCCATCCCTTCCCACACGCCCAGGGGCCCAGTCCCCAAGTCCCATCTCTGCCTTCTGCTCTGCCAGGGACCTGGTCCCCAAGCTTACTGGGCTCTTAGACTATTACATCAGGGTCCTCTGGGCCCCTCAAACCTCGAGATCGCCCATTTAGAGAGTCACATGCCACTCAAAAATCCACCACCAGAATTGATGGGAAAGAAACATACATGACATCGCCATGTCACAAGGTCCATGAAGTCATGCCCACTTAGATCAAGCCTTTTTTTTTTTCAAGACAGAGCCTCAAGCTGTTGCCCTGGGTAGAGTGCCATGGGGTCACAGCTCACAGCAACCTCCAACTCATGGGCTTAAACAGGTCTCCTGCCTCCACCTCCCAAGTAGCTGGGACCACAGGCGCCCGCCACAACGCCCAGCTATTTTTTGGTGGCAGCCATCATTGTTGTGTGGTGGACCCGGGTTCGAATCCACCAGCTCAGGTGTATGTGGCTGGTGCCTTAGCCACTTAAGCTACAGGCGCCAAGCCTAGATCAAGTCTTAATAACCAGATCAGCTTTTGTAGGGAGAATAGTGTCTGGTATAGTAAGGAATAGCACCATTCAAAAAGGTTCAGCTCTTAAGGTTTTTGTTTTATTATGTTTTATTTTTTATCACGGTAAAATGTGCGTAGCAAAGTTTGCTATTTTGACCATTTTTTAAAGTGTCCAACTCAGTGGCATTCAGTACATTGTCACTGTTGGGCAACCCTCACCATCATCTGTCTCTCCATCTCCAGACTCTCTTCATCTTGCAGAACTGGAACTCTGTCCCCGTTAAACAGCAGCTCCCTTTCTCCCTCTGTCCAGTGCCAGGCAGCCGGCTCTACCTCCTATCTCTATGGATCGCCAACTCTAGGCACCTCATAGATTTGGGACCATACAGTACTTGTCCTTTTGCGAGTGGTTTATTTCACTTGGCATAATATCCCCCAGGTCCATCCATTATTCTCTAAGGCTGAATAACATATCCCAGTGAATGTTCACACCACATTTTGTTTATCCATCCATCCATCCGTCCATCTATCCCTGGATACCTGGGTTGCTTCCACCTCCTGGCTATCATGAATAATCCTGCTATGAACATGGGTGTGCAAATCTCTCTTTGACACCCTGTTTTCCATTCTTTGAGGCACACACCCAGAAGTAGGATTCCTAGATCAAGGGACAATTTCATGTTTGATTTGGGGAAGAGGGAGCTGGCACACTGCTTCCCGCAGTGGCTGCCCCATTTCACATGCCCATCAACAGTGCACAAGGGTTCCAATTTCTCTGCATCTCACCAACACTTGTTATTTGGTGTTTGGGGATAGTGGCCATCCTAACAGGCGTGAGGGACACCCTCTTCCTAGTCCACGTGTTCATTCACCCCGTGAGCACCTCTGGGAGCCTGGACTGCCATCCAGGAATGCCAGCATGGTGAGGTCCCTCCAGGGGCAGCTGGCACCAAGAGCAACCCTGGTGTCCTGGGGTTTCTGGGTTGGTAGCGTGACCTCTGACTAACACCAAGGCAAAGCTTGGTGGTGGATCTGGAATGTCAACAGAACATGCAGAAAACAGAGCGCGTGGACATGCAGAAATGTGAGAGAACATTCCTTCCAGGCAACCTCGAGGAAGGTCTGGATGCCCAGCTAAGACCAGAAAGAAAACTGACATGAGCCACGAGGCCAGTGCCTGAGGAGGAGTGTGGTGTTGAGGGTGGAGGTGTTAACTGGCCACAGTTCCGTGTTAGGCCACGCCATACCTATGTCATCTTAGTGTCCTCAAGATAGCCCACAGCCAGGTGTCCTCACATCCCCACCTGGTGGGTAAAGGGACAAATTCAGACCCTAAAACTGTCAACTCATGCTCAAGCTTGGATTCACATCCAGTTCTCTCATTTTCTCATACTTGTGCTCTTGACTGTAGCACCAGGCTGACCTCCCAGGGCAGGGACTTCTAGAACTTTCTGTGAATAGCTTTTTAAAGAGCATCACTTTCAAGCCATACAAAAGGGAAATGTACATGCATCAATCCAGCAATCACAATGGGACACCAGAGGCTTTGCCTCCCAAGGGATCCCAGGAACTTTCTGGAACAGAAGATGAGGTTGTCAGGATAGCCTTGGTCTCCACCGTCCTGCTGATTATGCCAGGAGGAGAATGTCCCTGACGCTAATTCCCCTCCTGGAAACCTGGCTGCTGAATCCACTGCCTTGCACATAGATGGGATCTAATATGTGGTTTTTGAATTAATAAAAACATCTATCTATAAATCCATATTTGTGTATTTTGCAGCTCCAGGGGGCAATCAAAAGAAAAGAAAACTCTCAGCTGAAATAACTACATTTGTTGATGGCCTATTTATTCATTTATCTGCTCTTCTGGAAGCTAAGATGTTCCTATTTTTAGTACCTCCCATGCTCAAACATGGATTATTTCTTCCTTCAGAGTCTCTGGAAGAGTTGACATTTCCCAGCCTATTACTGCAAAGCCATGTCACGCATTCAGCAAGAGCAGATGGGGGGCAGGCACTTGGGGAAGAGGCACCCCCCCAAAGCCCCCGGGGAAATAGTCACTAGGCAGGGAAGGCAGGCGGCAGTGGCCCAAAGCTGCCTGCCAGCGACAGTCCCAGCTCGCAGCCCTTCAAGGACACCCCTTGGGCTCTCCAGCGGGTTTCCAGGGAAGCAGGTACGGAGGCCCGAGCTCCGCCCACCCTGTTCTGTTACACTTCCAGAGAGAAGGCTGTGGGCGTTAACTCTGGCGCCTCCCTGAGCTTTCGCAGCTCTGCCGAGGGAACTTGACCAAATGGCGTTTTATTCGCCAGGCACCTAAAACTGTGGGGTGTCTGAGCAAAGCATGAACCCCGTTCTAATCCTGTACAAGTACTGGAAAGAAGATGATCATTGTATTTGAGGTACTGTGATCAAGATTTTTCTAGCACTGACTCAGAGAACTTGGGCAAGTCTGGAGATGGATGTGTGGGAAGGACGCTGCAGCCCAGCAGCACCACCCTGGCTTCTATGTCTGGAAGCTGACAGAGCTATGACACACTCCGTGGGGGGGACGGGCAGCTCGCTCCTTCGGAAAACCTTCCACGATATCCACGCAAGCCACATAATTACGGCAGCACCTCAGAAACAGGGACCCTAGGAGAGTCTGGATAATAACAATCAAAGAGTACTAACATACAGACGATGTCTCAGGCATTAATCTCCCTGATGCCTCTGTGAGGAAGGGAGGCGGCAAATGTCAGTGAAAACATTCCCATCATCACCACGTATCTTTACAAAGCACTGTGTACTCTTTCCAGAATCCACAATATCGTCCTACCATCCTTCCTCTCTTCTAAGATAAGTAGAAAAACTATTCCTATTCTCCCCAGCTACAATTGCTCTTAGGCATGAGAAACCTAGCAAGGCCTGAGAAGGGGGGTGCGCTGGGCTGAACTGTGTCCGCTTCCCACCCCAAAATTCATGTCTACCAGAATCTGAGAATGTGACCCTACTTGGAAATAGGTTGTTGCAGATGTAATTAAGAAGAGGTCTTATCAGAGAAGGACGAGGTCCAAATCCAGGGACTGGTGTCCTTGGTAAGAAGAGGTGAGGACATGAGAGTCACACGGAGTCACACGCACCCAGGAAAGACAGCACATGAAGAGTGGGGCAGAGACGGGAGTGACGCAGCCACACGCTGTTAACTCTCCTGTCACAGCAGTCACCAGAAACTGCAAGAGGCAAGGAAGGACCCTCCCCTGGAGCCCTGGGGTGGACAGTGGCTGAGCTGACACAGTAACTGGACTTCTGGCCTCCGTTGCATAAACCACTTGGTTTGCAATCTTTGTTTTGGTGGCCCAAGAAGCTAATACCAAAGGGGAACTTGTGAAATTTGGGAGCAGAGACTCAGAAGGGGCTCATGGAGGCCATGAGACCTTGGGGACAGCAAGTCAGGAATTTGGAGAAGGCTCAGGTCCCCTCGGGTTCCACCTGATCCTTTCCAGGAAACGCACACTCCAGGGCCCCTTAACATGCAGTTGTGAAGCCAGCAGAACACCAGGGCTCCCTGTCCCTGCCCCTCCTGACCAGGCCAGCCCCTGCACGTCCCTGGTTATGTCTGCAGAAGGAGGTGCCGCCAGACAGGACCAGAGGGGAGGCCTGGATGACAAAGCACAGTGATGTGTGTTCTTGAGGTGCTCTCTCAGACCAAAGCTTCCTTCCACAGTGAGCTCTATCCCTGGACAAGGTCGGAGAATATGCGGCACCAGTCTCTCTCTCTCTGCCATCCTTGTGCAGCCCATGTCCTCCCTGACAGCTGGTCCTAGGACACTGATCAAGTGAATTCCCACCACTTTCCTGGATCCTGTGAGCATCTGGATAGCCGACCCTCATGCTTCTTCCCTGTCAGCAAGGTTCCTGGCCAGCCACACCACCTTCCCCATCTCACAGTAAGAATGCTTTGCCGACTTCATGTATAAAGTTTCAGTTTCAGTAACAGGTCCTACCCCCTCAATGAAGGGAGCGAGTCTGTGGACAAGGCCTAGAGAACTCCTAGCCCAGCAGGTGGCAGGTCAGTGCTAAGTATAATAAGTGCCAGGTAACACTTCTTATTATCCGGGTGTTAACACATTAAAGGGTGTGAAGATTAATTGCACATATCAGGGGTCCGAAGACAATGGCTTGGGAGGCAAGAATGGTTTATGCATTTTTAAATAGTTGGAAAAAAAAAAAAGAAGACTAATGGTTTGTGACACGAAATTTTACAAATTCTGAATTCCAGGCTCGATGCATGGTAGCTCAATGAGTAGGACACCGGCCACATACTCCGGGGCTGGCAGGTTTGAACCTGGCCCGGCCCTGCCAAACAACAATGACAACTACAATAAAAAAAATAGCTGGGTTTTGTGGCAAGTGCCTGTAGCCCCAGCTACTTGGGAGGCTGAGGCAAGAGAATCGCCTAAGCCCAGGAGTGTGAGGTTGCTGTGAGCTATAATGCCACGGCACTCTACCCAGGGCAACATAATAAGAATCTGTCTCTAAAAAAAAAAAAATTCCAGAGCTCAGCAATAAAGTTTTATTGGAACATGGTTACCCTCATTTGGTTTTGTTGTTGTTGTTGTTTTCTTTTATTTTTTTGAGACAGAATCTCACTCTGTCACCCTGGGTAGAGTGCTGTGGCATCATCACAGCTTACAGCAGCCTCAAACTCTTGGGCTCAGGTGGTCCTCTTGCCTCAGCCTCCCAAGTAGCTGGTACTAGAGGCACCAACCATGACACTCAGCTAGTTTTTCTATTTCCCGTTGAGACGGGGTCTCGCTCTTGCTCAGGCTGGTCTCCAACTCCTGAGCTCAAGCAATCTACCCGCCTCCACCTCCACCTCCCAGAGTGCTAGGAATACAGGCGGGAGCCACAGGGCCCACCCTACCCTCATTTGTTTACACGTGGCCTGTGGCTGCTCTTCTGCTACTGAAAACAGAGTCTGCAGAGCATGAAATATTTGCTACCGGAGCCTTCACAGAAAAAGGCTGCGGGTCTCTGGCAGAGACACCGGAGCCAGATTATCTAACTTCCAGTCCTAGATTCAGTATTTACTAGATGTTTGACTTTAAACAAACTGTCTCCCCATCTCTCTGCCTCCACTTCCTCATCTCTAAAATGAGCACGATAGTGCTTATTTCAAACTCTTTCCTGTAGGATTGGGTGAATGATCATTTTCTGTGTCTGGCACACGGAAGGACAAGAGACGGGTGAAATGATTTACAGATCTTTACTGCAATCCTCGGCTTCTTAAATCTTACATACCACCATCATTCTATACCAGAGTAGAATATGTAAAAATTCTCAAGACTTCTTTCCTCTTGACACACAAAGGAAGTTCCTGAAAACTGACTTATCATTTTCTTCCCTTTCACCATTGTTCCATATGCAAACAGATCCGGGAAACCTGAACGCAGACTTCTCAAATCCCAGATGGGTTCTAATTTGTTATGTTGGAGGCAAAAAAAATCTGCATTCCCTAGCAGATGCACAAGGACTGTTTTGATAGTCACATCTGCCACCTTCTTACTTTTCAGCATTAAAAGAACTTTTTTGCAAGCTCTATGGATCTTGATTCCAAAGTGCAAAAACAGAACAATGAGGCCTGTATTTCCCACCTTGCCAAAGCTGTTTTCCTTCTTTACCTGGTTGGTGTCTGGAGGTTACATGGACTCTCATTCTGTGACGGTGGAGGGGTCTGGCAGAGCCGGGACAGGGGTGATGGACATCGTTAGGTGCCCCCCAACATCCTCTTGCTTCATTCATGGGATCGAGCTGGGTGGGCACATGACCATTTTCTAATCTGCTGGTCATGTGTGTGGAGGTGACAGATGCCACTCCCAAATCTGGGCCTGGGACGTTAAGCTCCTCCTGGCCCTTCCCCTTCCCATGAACTCCAACCAGCAAGACGAGGGCAACAGTCCATGTGATGGCAAAGCAACAAGGTGGACAGAACCAGGGTCCCTGAACCGTGTGGAGCAGAGCTGCTCTATCCCCAAGGACCCTCCTCTGAAGACTCATCAGAGATAGACTTCTACGTCCTCAAGCCGACATGTCACTTTGTCACAGCAGCTTTTAAGCTTTTTCTCTAACACAAAGGCCATGTAGCCCATTATCTTTCACAGTTTACAGATGAAGAAATTGATTGATTGGGCAATCCCCCCAAATCTATATTCACCTCTAGTGAGACGGCTTTCCCTGGCTCCCTGGAAGGCATATTCCTGGCACGATCCTCCAGCATGGCCCCAGATGCACTTCTCTGCTGTCCCCCTAGCCACAATCACTTGCTCTCCAGCAAGACCTGGCCCTCATCCCTGGAGGGTCTCTGTGGGTGTCCCATGGTCCTTGGGCACTAGCTGTTCCTTACATGCTACTCTTATTTTCTTTAGGGTTCTCTTTACTTCTTACCAGCCAACTCCTCATACCCCAATCCTGTTACAATTATTATTTAGGTAAAACTTTCCCTGTTCGAATCACTACATGGTTTCTCTCACCTGACTGGACACAGCCTGCTGTACTGCTCCCCAGCCGTGGGTGGGAGTGATGTTCCAAGCAGCGGGTGGGTAACTGCGGACAGCTGAAGTGACTCAGGTCCACGGGAAGCAGTCAGAGCACAGGACGCAGGTGTTGGCCTGCAGCAGGGGTCTTTGCCTCCGAACCACGTAAGAAGCTCATTGCCCCTCACCAAGAGTAAGAACCGCACAATTTCCATGGATGTCTATTTTTTAATGTGTTTTTTTTTTTTATTTCAGATTATTATGGAGGTACATGACCAGCATTTTTGGTTACTCCAGGAGCACATGTATGATCAACTTTTACTCATCTTTTCTCTATTTAGAGACTTTCAAACTTGTTTTCAACTGCATAATTCATCTCAATATATGACATTAAAATACATACTCATTTTTAATATTGGGACATTAAAAAGCACAGAATAAGGTTCAAGGTTGGAAGCTCCTGTTCAGTTACCACTTGGGAGAAACTTTGGTCAGAAACTACATTCATTTCCTGTTGCTGTAAAACAAAATTATTATAAACCTAGCACCTTAATCCATGCTTATTATCTCACATTTCCCGTGGGTAGTGAGTCCTCTGCTCACCTGGCAAAGGCACTTCCTCAATGTGTGGGCCAAGGCTGCAGTCTCCTCGGAGGCTCGGGGTTGTTGGCAGAATTCAGTTCCTGGCAGTAGAGAGCCAAGGTCCCCTCTTCTTTGCTGCTGGTCAGCTGGACGTCACTCTCCACTTCCAGAGGCCACCCTCAGGTCCTCCCCACGTGACCCCTCACAGCAACAGCCCGTTTCTTCTAAGCCAGTGGGAGAACCCCTCTCTAGTCTGCCACCACTGAATCCTGTAACACGAAGTATAATTAAGGGAGTAATGTCTGGGTGGGGTAGCTCATGCCTGTAATCCCTGCACACTGGAAGGCTAAGCTGGGAGGATCACTTGAGGCTAGGAGTTCAAAACCAGCCTGGGCAACATAGCAAGATCTTGTCTCTAAAAACAATATGTTTTTTTCAAAGAAAGTAACTGTCCTAATATGTATACAATCTCCTCAAGAATAGGAGATTATGTGGTTTGCAAATACCAGGTAGGTGGAATCCTGGAAGCCATCTTCAAATTCTGCCTGCTACAGAAACCCGTAGAAAGTTTGTGAAATGAGAAAATGTATCTAGAGTAGGTTTATCTTTGCCCCATTCTAAAAATCCCTCTGATCTTCTAAATAAACCAAGATTACTTCATTTTTCTTCAGCTTTCTTCACCCCAACCTCTTCCCACATATGCCATCCTTAAAGGGCCTTCATCTTTGGAATCGGAAGAAAAACTAAGCCAGATCTCGCTTCGGATTAACTCAGAGCTCTGCCCCATTTCCGGCAGCCCCTTTGTACACAGTTTGCAAGAAAAGAGGGTGTGTTGATTTCCTAGGGCGGCACTAACAAATTTCCACAAACTCAGTGGCTTAAAACAACAATTCATTCTCTCATAGTTCCGGAGAGCAGAGGCCCAAAATAAGCTTTGGGCAGGACCACCCTTCCTCTGGAGCTGCTAGGGGAGGCCTCGCTCTTGCCTTTGCTGTTTCTGGTGCCTCCAACGCGCCTTAGCTGTGACAGCATCACTCCAACCTCTGCCTCCAGCTCTGTTTGTGTCTCACATCCCTCTCCGTCTTTCTCTTGGAAAAATACCAGTCATTGTATTTAGGATTTAATCTTAATCCCAGGATGTTCTTATCTCAAGATTCTTAATTACATCTGCAAGGACCCTTTTTCCAAATAAAGCCACATTCCTGGGTTCCAGAGTTAAAGCCTGGAATACCTTTCTGGGAGCCACTATTCAACTGACTGCTTGGGGAAACTGTTGACTTAGAAGTCGGGTTACATTAATTGCAAGAACCAGATATTCAACATGATCTTGCTTAAGCGTGGCAGGGGTCTTGCCTGGTGAGTATATATAAACCAGGAGGTGAGCAGAGAAGGTGCTTCCCATAAGGGGGAGTAGGGCCAGGATCCCAGCCCCCAGGACCCTGCCCTCTGCCTCTCCTCTCCAGGTTCCCCTTCTCTTTGCAGACAGGTTCCACATGGGGCCCACAGCAGACTGGGAGCTGGGAGCAGGACCCGTGTGCGATGTTGCACTGGTTACTTAAGCTTTCTCTTCTTCAGTGCCACATCTATAGTATAAGGTTAATAACAATAATTTCTACACTTTATAAAGGTGTTACGAAGATTAAATGAGTTAATGTACATCTTAATTCTAAGGTGACCCCGGGTGAACACACCCTATATAATCCACTTTTCTCCAGAGCTTGGCATGTTTTGGATCTAGATGAATTTGCCATTTGGGGAAATGAAAAATGGAGATTATCTATAACTAGTGTGCCTCTACATAATAGTACTATGTGTGTCATTAATAGTTACTATTACCACCTTCAGCTCTAGACCCCCATCCTAATAGCTCCTTAATCAGAGGAAAAAGAAAAGGACATCACACACACCCCCCACCAGGTGCCAGCCGAAAAATCCCAAGGAAGGCTCTGATTGGTTGAGTATAGGTCATGTGCTAACACTCTTAGGCAAATCACTGTGGCCAGGAGGGGAGTGGTCTAGCCTAGATCACATGCATCCTTTGTTGGGTTCGCCCCAAGCCCAAAGAACCCAAACACCAATTCTTGTTCAGAATTAGTTGATGAACTGAATACAGGGAATAGAGCCTGATGTCTCTATAATAAATGCACAGATGAAAATCTAATCCTGCACACTGCCTCGTGGTTCCCCTTAACCCTTCCCATACTTGGATGTTCTATGACACCTTCCTCTCAAACCCCACCCGAATGTCCCGAACAGGCAGCCCAATCTTGACACTTTCCAGCTGAAAACCCAGAAAGGATTTCTACCCCTTGTCACTGCCCCCTCCCTTTGATTTGGGGTATAGCTCCAGGATCTGGAGTCAGCCTGCCAGGGTTTAGTCACAGCCCCTGAATTTTCTCCCTGCATGACTCTGGACAAAAAACTGTGCCAGCAGCCAAAACATGTAGGGTAGGTGATGGCAGTAGCCATCTTCTGCGGCTGGCACAGAGTCCAATCCATACTAGGTGCCGGGGAAATGGATTTTCAACTAAGCATGAAAGTTATCCTAACCCAAATGTCTTCCTAGCCCCTGAGGACCCATGGGACAGAATTTGCAAAAGTACTTCATGCCGCTGTCTGGCCATGTTGCTCAAGTCCGGATTAACTCCTAAGAGATTCAAGCATGGGGCTGGGGTTTGGGGTGGCAACTAATTGGGACATGTGCCCAGAGGGAATTCAGTCTCTATCCCCTGTCTGCTGGCCCCAACTCAGCACAGGAAAGTACAGGACCCCTGCTCCATCCTCAGGGCATTTACACACCAGCAGTGGTGCCAGGGAAGAGTCAATACACATCTACTTTCTCCTACCTGCCAGGTCTTCTGAGCTCCTGAAAAGTCAGCATCAGGGTAATGGCACCAGTATTGGCAATGATGGTGAGCGCAGAGAGGAAGTGTGGGGTCATATGGGAGGGCTGGACCTGGGTGTCAGAGGAGGACCTGGCTGCCCTGGATGTGACAGCTCTAGGCCAAGCCCCTCAAGGGGGGGACTAACTCCACTTCCTCACCCATCCTAGTGGTTCTCATAAGGATCTGCTTCAATAACCAAGAACTAATTCTGTGATCTGATACAATGGGGCTGGGATTTTCTTGGGGGTACGTGAGGGGATCTGAACCCCTTTTATTATTCAGATACTAAGGCACAAAACCTGAGGTCTACAAGTGCTTTAAGAACTTCTGAAAATGTTTATGAATTAACAAAGGATTATTGGCACAAATTATGGAAAGAGCAAAGTCAGGCTGAATAAATAATTAATTTATACATCCATTCTTCATTAATTGTTAAATCCCACTACATCTGAAAACTATTTGTAAGTTAGATTCTCTCACATTACGAGAATTCACAAGCGTGCTGGTGGTTGCCAAGAAATAACAGTTAATTGTAAATTAACCCAGTCCCTTGTACCAACATCATTATAAGAGCAGAGTCACTGTCCCTGGCCAGCTGCCTCAGAACCCCGTGCTGGATGATCATGTATTTCTGGCATTGCCCAGACTTCAAACTTTTCTCTTTCTTATAGCTTAAACTCCAACATAAGGAAGAAATATGCCCCCATGTTTTTTAGAAATGAAAACTATAAAAAGAGTGAGGTTGAAGCCAAATAATTAGCCGGCGGCTGCTGCATGAACATGGACTTCCAACGTCATTTCATTGGGACAGAACATTCCTTGAGTCATAAAACCGAGGCTACCGTCAGCTGATCTGCATCTTGCGGCTTTTCCACGCCTGCTTCCCCCCCTCCCCAAACACACACACTCCCCTGCAATTAAGGGAAAGTAGCTCTTTTTCAAACCTACACCTTCCCAATGCCAGAGATTTCCAAAATGCGCTTTTTAATGCACAGACTCCATCATTGTCAGAGTCTATTTTTAAAGTGACTTTAATTGGAAAAATTGTCTTTGTCTCTTGAGGTGCTAAGTCAGATGGGGTCTCCTTTCTGAGCACCAATAAATCCCGGGTCCTCAAAGGAGCCCCTACTGACCCTACCAGATGTCAGGACCCCCCTTATCAGGGGTCACCCCTAGGGTCCCCTGGACCCCTCCCAGCTGTCTCCTTCTACAGCTACATTGTTCAAACCCCACGAATGACAGTCACTTGAACAGTTTATTTTATCCAACAGCTTGATCAGGTAACGATCTTTGCAATAAAGCTGGTAGTTATTAATTTAACCCATCTGAGTTACCCCCTAAAGGCAAGTAATGATCAGATAGAAATCCCAGCTCCCATGGCTATTCTAACAAGCAGTAACTCCAGGCTGTGACGGAGAATACAGATGATTCAACCTTGTAACAGGAAGCATGGAAATCAGCATGAGGATAGGAAAAGCGGTCTCCTTAATGAGATGAAGCTGTCTGTCTGAGCATTCTGGGATCAGGAATCCGGTTTATGAAGAACAAACAACCCAGTTTTGGCTCACAGAAGCACCACGCCTCAGTCAGGTGCTTGAACAACACAGCGGAAGCTTCCAACAAATATGACAGAAAAGTGGCCCCTCTGTGTTTTGCAAATTTCAATATTGGTTCAACTTCCACGCTTGCTGGAGCTCAGCCTCTGAGCACTTGGGATCCTAGTGCTTACATTCAGCCTGGTGGGGGAACAGCCCCTGGGGACCGGAACCGAGCTGAGAACGACGGGGAGCCAGAGGAAGCCCCCACCTGTGCTGGGGGAGAGTCAGGGACAGAGCATCCAGCAACAAACCCTCAGTGGCCAGGTCTGGGGGATGCTTCCATCTCCTCTGCTGGGCCAGTGTGAAGGGACAGGACTGGGGTAGGCACCACCCCCAACTCCGCTTCAGACGCAGAGTCCACTCCAAAACCTTGGGTTTGGCTGTTCAGATGCGTGCTCACTCAGGAAACAGGAGCTGCATTTCCTTCACCTCTCTGAGATGACAGCCCTGCACAGATGGTATCAACGAGCCAAAGACCAGTTTGTGTTTCTGGATCGAGTTGTTTTTGTTTGACCTACAGGGTCCTCACTTGCTGAGTCCAGCCAAACAGTTTGGGGGGATGGGAAAAAGAAACGTGGTACGGGCTAAATTGTGGCTCCTCCCCACAAAATATCATGTCGCGGAAGTCCTAACCCCCAGTTACTCAGAATGTGACTGCATTTGAGACAGGATCATTGAATGAGACTTAAGTCAAAATGAGGTTTTAGGGTGGGCCCTCCTATTAAGAAGAGGAAATTAGGGCCAGTTCTGGTGGCTCACACCTGCGGTCACACCTACTTTGGGGGCGATGCAAGAGGCTCACTTGAGCCCAGGAGTTCCAGCCAACCTGGGCAATATAATGAGACCTTATCTTTACAAGTCAATAAAAGGGCCAGGCACAGTGGCTCATGCTGGTAAGTAATCCTAGCACAGTGGGAGGCCAAAATGGGTGGATTGCTTCGCTCAGGAGCCTGGCCCAAATTCGGATTTTTGTGTTAGAGTTTACCCATGGCAATTGTCTATTATGCAGGCTGGGCACGGTGGCTCACGCCTGTATTCCTAACTCTGGGAGGTCGAGGCAGAAGGATCACTTCAGCTCAAGAGTACTAGACCAGCTTGGGCAAGAGTTAAGGCCCTGTCTCTACTAAAAAATAGAAAAAAATAGCTGGGCATACTGGTGGGCACCTGTAGCACCTGTATTCCCAGATACTAGGGACGCTGAGGTAGAAGCATCACTTGATCCCAAGAGTTTGAGGTTGCTGTGAGCTGGGCTAATGCCAGAGCACTCTAGTCTGGGTAACAGGCCCAAAAAACTCTCTCTCTCAAAAAAAAATTCCTTTATGCTTCTAAAGCTCCTCCCCAGATTTGTCTCCTTGGGCCCAGTGATGCTGTGTTGACCTGAGGCAGTTCAGCTGGTCATCAGTTCAATGAGGTTCTTCTAGGAAATGCAGGTGGCCCAGAGGAGGTGAGGACTTTATGTGCCCTTCCCTGTAATCTGTCTACAAGACAGTGACAACGAAGTGAGTCTCATTCCAATTTTTGCTAAATGGACAGACGCTTAGAAAACAGGCCCCAAAGTTGTACGTGATCTGTCCCTCTAAGTTTTGGAGGGGCCCATTCTCATATAGGGCCTCTTGATGAGAAGTTCTGAGGTCCCCAAGATCCCCTGGGTGAAGCAGCAGGAGGAGCCTCTGTGAATTGGGGTGCAGGGCAAGTGGGAGCTTCTGGTTCCTGGGGGCTATCACAGGGAGGGGACACTGTCCTTCATTGATTACATTTTCTTAGTTTCTGCATTCTTTTTCTTTTTTGTTGTTGGGAATTCATTCATTCTTGAGGGTACAAAGAAGTGTCCGTATGCTCGATCCTCTGGCATTTGGGGCCTTGATTCTGGAGAGACTGCCCAACCCAGGTGTCACTCATCCCTGGACACAGTGAATGACTCGCTGAGGACATTTCTGCCATACAGGCCAACCAGCCAGGGCCCTCGTCATGGCTATTTATCAAACACCAAGCCAGTGTCCCCACACCAAGCCAATATTCCCCCTGCCCACAGCACCCCGGGCCAGGTACCTCAACAGACCCCCTTATAGCCCAGAGCCCACAGAAAGTATGCAAACTCCTTGTCGCTGTTTTGTTTTGAGACAGGGCCTCCCTATGTTGCAAGGCTGGAAAGCTCTTGCTCCTAAATGTCCTCAGATCCCCGCCACACCTCACCCATCCCTTCCTGGGAAAGCCCACAGTTGGGGCACACTCCTGCCTCCTACCTCTCCCCACTCCTTTCCCACTTGGCCCTGTATGGCATGTAGGGCTACTTGTTTCCAGGGCTCTGGAAATACGAGCCTCGCCATCAAGTCTGCTGTCTGACCATCCCTGGTTGAAACAAACCCCAGGCACATTTTAGCACATTCCCTGAAACAGAGGCTTTAGAGACTCAGTCAGTCAGCTCAGGAGAGTCCATTTCTGAAGGGAAATGGAGGGAACCAGGGGCAACAGCCGAAACGGGGAGGTGTCTTCCTGCTCACTGCAGAATGGTCCCAGGGTCCCGGGGTCCTGGAGTCCTGGGGTCCCAGGAGAGCCAAGTTCACCCTGTGCAGTTGCTCCAGGTTATGGAGGAGGGAAGTGAGTTGAAAGGTGTCTCTTGGGCAGCGCCTGTAGTTCAAGGATTAGACCACAGGTGCCATGTACCATATACTGGGGGTGGCGGGGGTTCAAGCCTGGCCCCAGCCAAAACTGCAAAAAAAAAAAAAAAAAAAAAGTGTCTCCCAAAAGATAACCCACATCCTAATCCCTGGAACCTGGGAATGTGATCTTATATTGAGAAATGGTCTTTGCAGAGGTAATTACAGTCAGGATGTAAGGATGACACCATCCTGGGTTATCTGGCTGTAACAGAAATCCAAACAAAGGCAAGGGTCCATGTGAGAGGCAGAAAGGAGACACAGAGGAGAAGCCACCGGAGAGGGAGGCTGGGACTGGGGTGACGCTGCCACGAGCCAGAGAATGCAGAGCCCCTGGAAACAGGCGGAGAGGACGGAACCCTCCTGGGGCCTCCAGAGGGAACACAGCCCTGCTGACACCCTGGTTTCCCACGTTTGGCCTCTAAAACTCTGGGAGATTGAATTTCTCCTATTTTCAGCCATGAAGTTTGTGGTAATTTGGGACAGCATCCCAGGGAAACTAATGCAGGGCAGGGGGCCGGGCAGGGGGCCACCCAGGAGGATGGGTCTGTGGATTTTCAACTTGTGTAACATCTTCTGTCTCTGCATCTTCTCTTGGGACTACTCAAGCGACTGTTCCCCTCTGCTGGCACCCTGCCCCTGTGTACACAGCTACAGCTAAGTTTGCTGGTTTTGCTTATTTTCAATTTTTAGGAATTACTTTTTTTAAATGCCATTTTGCTTTATAATTTAAGAATTATAAAATTTTTACAAGTTACGCTCAGCTACCTAAGCTCTGCCCCCTCTGTCCGCAAGCATGTGTTAGGTTCAGCTTCCTGTGCAGCCCTGGTCTCCGCTGCCCCGGGGAGGGCACTAGTGCATTTCTGTTCTGACGGTTTCTGCACAGAGCTTTGTGTGACAGCCTTACTCCTTCACAGTCTTCACTCTTGTGTGTTGGTTCTCTGCTGGGGTCAGTATTGGAAATGCTAACAAACTCTTCTTCCCTCTCCTGCCACAGCTGATGAGAATGTCACTTGACTTCCAGTCAATGATTATATGGCAATCAGCAGACCGATTCCCGTCATGTGTCATCCCCACTCTGAGTCTGCTAGACGTGCCTGCAGTCAGCGCACCCAGCCCTTGTGCTCCTAGCACGCTCCATGTACCCATTTAGTCTCAGTTCTGCAGTACCCAACAATACTGGTCCTCATGTCCACCTCTCCAATCTTCTTGTCTGAAACTCTTTTCTTTTTTATTTTTGAAACAGTTTCATTGTGTTGCCCTGGCTAGAGTGCTGTGGTATCAGCCTAGTTCATAGCAACCTCAAACTCTGGGCTCAAGTGATCCTTCTGCCTCAGCCTCCCAAGTAGCTGGGACCATAGGCAACCACCATGATGCCCACCTAATGTTTTTATTTTTAGTAGAGATGGGGTTTTGCTTTTGCTCAAGGCTGGTCTTGAACTCCTGAACTCAAGGGATCCTCCTGTCTTGGCCTCCCAGAGTGCTGAAATCACAGGCATGATCCACTTCACCAGCCCTGAAATTCTTTTATATTCCCAGAGAGCTTGTGTGTTCAAACAAGTTTCTTTGTGGGCTTTTTACCTGCAAGTGCCCCTGCCAGCCAGGACAACGCTGGGCTTTGGCAGCAGTCTGGCACCGGAGGGACATGCAGAGCCCGTGGCATCACACACTTTCCTCTCAGCTTCTGGTCCTCAGAAGTCGCAGCAGCTCCAGTTTCCCCGGCCACATGTCTCCAGGCCGCACACTGCAGGCAGAGACACTCGGGACAGTTCCAACCTCACACATCCCCCAGCAACGACAGGTCCATTCTACAGAGGAGCCTGGGGCCTCCCTGCCAGCGGGCGGCTTGTTCCTGTGGCATCCAGTGCCTCTTTGGAGAAGGTGGGATCTCGGCCTTGGAGAGATAGGGGCTCTCAAAGTTCCTTCTTGCCCTCTGAGGTGGCAGCTGTCACCTTGTACCTCTTTCAGAAGTGAAGCACCTTCGTCTTGTTAATGTACATTACACCTTCCTGAGGAGACCCTGACTGCTGGGAGCCCAGAGCTGCTTCAGAAAATGCAGTCTTCCTTGTAGTCCCTGCTGGACACTACTCTCCTGAGGCAGCTGATTTGGGGCTTAGAGAGCACAAATCCCTTTCTGCCCCTGTGGCCAGGTGTCCGGCAGGTGGGCCGTGCTTTCCCCACCGCCCTGTTTCATGATCACTGCACGTTGCCGTCTGCGGCAGTGGTTTCCTGGGGCACATCTATTCACTTACGTAAAACCTAAGCATTCTTTTCTTTTTATCCCCATACATTCAGGCATTAGAATTAAAGGAAAAATATGTAAACTCTTCAGGAAGTTAAAGTTTTGAGACAATTGAAGCAATTTAAAAATTATAAGTCTTTTAAAATTTCAACTCCAAAAAGTGACTTATAATTTTATGAATAATCTAGATATATTGTCTATTCTCTGGGCAGGTGACAGAAAGTCCAGACAAATGATCAAATAAGATACTTCAATGTTTGGATGAAAAGTATACTTTACACATCTCTGTGCAAAAAAACTAAACACCCTTTTAAATAACAGCAAAATACAGGGTGGCCATAAAATTTGTGTGCAAGTTTAAATTGCACACTATTTTAAAAATGCACATGAACTTCATGGCCACCCTGTATTTCCCATAACTTTGGGTTTTCACAATTCTTTGGACACTGGTGACATTTATTATCGTGGCGGCCAATCTGCAGAAAACTAATAAGCCTAACCACTTCCAAATTCTCAGAAAAGTAATCAGAAATGTATTCACTGGTGCTGTCATTTTGGAGATTTTATCAGGGGTGAACCCCCCAAAAAGGACCTTGGATACTATTACCATTCAAAGGGACCAAGTGCTAATCCACACTGCTGTCCAGTAAGCTGCCTGGCCCTGGACTTCTGCTAGACAGTACAATCCCCCAGAACCCACCTTTCCCAGAGCTGATCAAGCCTCAGCTGCCATCAGGGTGGTTTTCAGGGAGCAAAAGGTGAGTCCATCTGCAGCCCTGCTAGTCACTGGTTTTGAATCAAGAAAAAGGAAAGCCCACTTTCTAAACTGCCCATCTCCCCTTCTGCTTTGCAGTCTCTAAACAATCAGTTTACTAAAAGAGATTCTTTTACGGCTACAAGTTTTTCACACTTAACGTCCTTACAAGACATGGTGCAGAGCAGTAATTAAATGGGCCCCACGAAGCATCTGTCATCCTCAATTTCTACGAAGAGAAAAACTCACACTACAGATGTATGTGGTTAATAACAAGTTGTATTTGGTGCCAAGGTTTTAACAAGCACTATTTTGACATTAAAATGTGTTTTTCTCTGTATTAATGGCCAACATCTTCAGACTCTTCGAGGTTTTCTAAATTGACCGCTTGCCAAAGAAGAAATCTGAAAGTCCTATCATGCCACTCTTTCTAGCATCTCTAAATTGGAAACAAAGACACTTATCAGGAATTTCTCATAGCACATTTAGTAAAATTGTTATAACATACAATATAATTTAAAATATCTACCTTAAAAACTTATTTAGCTGTCATCCTGTGTAGAGTACCATGGCATCACAGCACATAGCAACCTCCAACTCCTGGACTTAAGCGATTCTCTTGCCTCAGCCTCCCAAGTAGCAGGGACTACAGGCGCCTGCCACAACGCCTGGCTATTTTTTGGTTGTAGTTGTCATTGTTGCTTGGCAGGCCCGGGTTGGATTCGAACCTGCCTGATCTAATGTATGTGACTGGCACCTTAGCCACTTGAGCTACAGGCGCCGAGCCTAAATAAGGCATTCTATTTCCTTGCACAAAATGTGCAAAAATGTACAACTGTACATTTATTTTAAGTCAAAGTATCAATACTATGTGTCATAATTTTTCTTTAACACCTTGCAGTCTCAGGGAAGGCGAGGGAGCGGCCCCAGCCGAGCAGGGTCCGTGTCTATCATGGCCCCAGGTCAGGTGCATCAACTGGGCAATGCACACAAAGAAGGGAGGAAGGCCTGGGGGGGCTGAGCAGGAGCAGGCTAGAAGGTGTGGGTTAGGTGGGGGGGTCTCAGCGTGAGCAAGGGGACCGACCACAGGACCCCGAAGTGCGGAGTGGAGGGAGAGGCTGGGGAGGCAGGGGGAGAGCTGGACCACCTGGATGACCACTGACGTCAGCCAGGACGATGTCAAGAGCAGCCAAGCAAAAGGATGACTTGGGGGCCACCTCTGATGAGAAGGGGAAGGTTAGAACATGCTTGGACAACAAAGCCAGGCAAGAAGACAGGACGACGGAGTCACAGAGGGAGGAGGCCTCAGCCACCAGCCCATCCCTGTGGTCCTTGACCCTGGCTCTTCTGTCCTCATAGCACTCAACACAACCTGTGGCCTTGGAACCTGTGTATGCTCTCTGTCTGTGCCATACCTTAAAACTCCCTAGGTCAGGGGCATGACCTACCCCACTGAGGACACTCCAGGTACCTGGACCAGTGCCTGGCACAGAGCAGGTCCTCAGTAGACTATACTATGGGCAAACAATTCACAGTGAAAGGTGTGGGGCTCAGAGACTGACATCCACCTGCACTGGGGCCAGTGGCCCCGGATTAGGGGTGATTGCTGAGAGAACCTCAGGGTCCAATCTTGTTTCAGCCTGGAGCCGGGAGGCACTGGGCTCTTTCCTGTCCTCCACTGGACGCTGTGCCTCCAGTTCCCAGGTTCACTCCTCCTCACTCACATCAGGCCCAACCTGTGGCCTTGGGGTGCCCCCACCACCCCCCTGCACACCCTCCTGCCGGGGCTGCTTTTCCTCTCACCCCTGCCAGTACTCCAGGGCACATATTTGGTAACTACTTAAGGAATAACAAGGAAAGCACTTGGGCAGGACAGATGAGCCCAGCCCCTTCCTACTCAGAGTCTAGTCTGTAACGGGAGGATTTGTAATTTTTTTTTGAAACATAGTCTCATGTCATCCTCTGTACAGCCCTGTGGCATCATAGCTCACAGCAAACCTCACACTCTTGGGCCCAAGAGATTCTCTTGCCTCAGCCTCCCAAGTAGCTGGGACTACAGGTGCCTGTCACAATATCTGGCTATTTTCTTGTTGCAGTTGTCACTGTTGTTTAGCTGGCCCGGGCTCAGCTTGAACCCACCAGCCTTGGTGCATGTGGCTGGCACCTTAACCACTGTGCTACGATGCTGAGCTGATTTGTAATTTTTTTAAACACTATTCTGGGTGATCAAATATCAGTACCAAGTAATGCTCCAGGGTAGAGCTGCCCTAAATCTCGAGCAGCCCGGTGCAAATGCAATATACAAGTGCACCATAAAAGGTGCCACCTGACGAGTGCATCAGACCACGCACTGTGTTGGTGGTGTCAGTGGCATCGTCGGGTCTCTGCAGACGCTGTGGCATCCCTGGCACTAACGTCAGGCCGCCCACCAGCAGCAATCAGTTTCTCCATTTCATTGTGGAGAAATGAATTCTATCTTACTTTTTAACATGCTACAGTTTAAAACCATCTGACGTACCATAAACAAGAATCAGGATAAACCTTTCTTAATGACAGGATACGTTCTCTCCCTCGGAAGTCTAAAGACACTGAACCCAGGCCTGCACTGGTCCGCAGCACAGATCAGGAAAGCTGGCCTTCCTCGGGGGGTGCTTTTTTTGCTGCTGGCCTTGGCATGCAGCCCCACCTCAGGATGCAATACAATACCTGCCTCTTCCCGTCCTAGCAAAGGCAGGATTAACTGGAATAAAGTCATCTCAGAAGAGATGTGATATTGTGAAATGTATATTTGATCTTCAGTACTACTCTTTTCCTAGCACACAACTCCTAAGATTCTTAGAATTTCCAAAATGATATATTTTATCTAACCAATGACTTGACTAAGGGCTGGCAGCCCCTAGGTAACTTCAGCATGGGGTTAATCACCAGGAAGACCAAGCCAGGATTATAGGGTTAGAATTTCTAGCCCATCCCAACCTCCAGGGATGGGAGAGGCACTGAAGGCTAACATCATCATCAGTCAGTCATGTCCAACCAAAGATGTCTCCATGAAAGGTCCTAAAGGATAAAGCTGGGGAGCTGCTGGACACCTGGACACCTGGACACCTGGAGGCCCACATCAATGTGAACAAGAACCCATCCATGCGCAGGGCGGCTGGTGCCCCCCAACGCCATGGGGACAGAAGTTCCCATGCTCAGAAGCCTTCCAGGCCTCACCCCAAGTATCTCTTCATCTATCCAGCTGTTTATTTGTACCCCTTAAAACATCCTTTGGAATAAACTGCTGAGCAGTTTCCCTGAGTTCTGTGAGTCACTTTAGCACACTAATCAAACCCAAAGAAGGCATTGCGGGGACCTCCATTCATAGTCAAAAGGAGATGTGAAGCAACCTGGGCTTCAAGAGTGGCATCAGAAAGGGAGGCAGTTTTAGAGACTGACCTTACCCTGCCATCTTCTGCCATTCCCCACTAACTACCCTGTAGTTAGTGTTGGAACTGAACTAGAGAACACCAGCTGGTATCCACGGCAGAAGACATCACTTGCTTGGTGGAAGAAAAACCACCCACATTTGGTCACAGAAGTCTTCTGTGTTGATTGTGTGGTTATAGTGTGAGGGCAGAGGAAAGACTGGATTTTCCCCTATAAAGGAGAAGTGAGAGGAAGGACCCCGGAGTGCACACACTTACGTGGTTCCCTTTAGAGTGGAAAGGTAGGTATCCACGTCCGAAGGAGAGAAGTCTGGGTCCAAGCTGGCCAAGTAGTGGTAGACGTAGGCAAAAGTCTCAAATGGGATGCGAGCAGGCCCACCCTCGGGGTCGGCGGTGAGGATCTCACACAGGTGCTTCATGGCAGTGTTCAGGGACTAGAAGCACACAGGCCAGGAGGGGAAAAGTTACTCTTAGAATCACTACAATTTAAAGTCAACACCACAAGAATAAATACCCAAGCATATTTGACAGAAATTCTCCAAAAGTTCTCCATCTGAGTTAAGAATTAGGTGAGGCCAGGCATGATGGTTCATGCCTGTAGTCCCAACACTTTGGGAGGCCAAGGTAGGAGGATCACTTGAGACCAAGGTTAATTTAAGCCCAGCCTGGGCAACATAACCAGTCCTGTCTCTATAAAAGCCAAAAACTTAACCAGGCATGGTGGCATCTGCCTATCATTCCAGCTACTCAGGTGGGAAGCTGAGGCTGGAAGATTGCCTGAGGCCAGGAGTTGGAGGCTACAGTGAGCTATGACACCACTGCACTCCGGCCTGGGTGACAGAACAAGACTCTTGTCTTTTTTTTCTGAGAGCGTCTCAAGCTGTTTGTGGCCTCATAGCTCACAGCAACTCCAACTCTTGGGCTCAAGTGATCCTCTTGCCTCAGTTTTTCTATTTTTAGTAGAGACGGGGTCTTGGTTTTGCTCAGTCTGGTCTCGAACACATGAGCTTAAGCAATCCACCCACCGCAGCCTCCCAGAGTGCTAGGATTATAGGTGTGAACCACCACGCCTGGCCCAAGACTGTTTTTTAAAATAAAAGAAAAAAGAAAAAAAAAAGGACTAGTCAATTGTCATAATGAAAAATAAAAAGAGAAGGTTTAAACAGGATGTCATGAGCCAGAAAAAAAATATAATTCACAGGTTTTATTTTATATCAAAATGAGAATGATTGTTATGAACAAGAGGAAACACCAGTGTATTTAACACAGTAACTGCCATGTGAAACAAATTTAACCTCAAGCTAGTTTTGAGCCTGGGGCCTCATGAAGAACGTGTAACTCCCACGTCTCTTGACCTTAGGAGCCGCGTGCTGTGCAGGCAGCTCACCCTGCCGTGCTATAGCACGCAGGGTATGTGATGGGCGGCCACCTGGGCAAAACCAGAAAAAATAACAAATTTTTCATTAAATTATAAAGGATCACTTTGTTTTTGAAGTTTTCATTCTATTTTTGTAATAAAACACTGTAGCCCCAAGGAAACATTTTTCCCTAGCGTGGCAGTCAGTGTGACGAACTTCCTAAGTCAGAGCAAACACAGCCCAGTCGGGCCGGAGACACACAGGAACAGAGCGAACTCTGCTCCCAGCCAGAGAGCCGCCTCCAGCAGGGCAGCCCATGTGCCGAGGTCCAAGGAGGTCCCCGCACAGGCAGGCAGGCGCCCGCAGGCTGCCCAGCTCCAGCGTTCTCTCAGTCCCAGGATAGCTGGTACCAGGCCAGCCCCTCCTTCCTGCTGCCTGCTTCACCCCCCGCGGGCAGCAGCCCCATCTTCCACTTTCTGCCCTCCCACCTTCCACAGCACCCGCACTCCCCTTCCACACCCACAGCAGTGTAGCTCCTAAGGTCTTCCTCATGAGACCAGAAGCTCCAGACGGCGGGAGCCTTGTGGGCCGAGATGTACAGCCCACAGCCTCTTACCTCCAACGCCCTCAATTAATTCTTGGTGAGAAAAGGGGAGGTTTTTTTTTTAAAGGAGGAGTAAAAATCCTATAACAGATTATTATCTTTGAAAAACACAACACATAGCCCAGGTCTCTTTTTCTCCTTCCCCACTAGGACACCATGCTGTGTCCTATTGGCATGCTGGTGGGGGCACACTGGGGACAGCGCTTTAATCCCAAGTGGCCATAGGGGCCTGCATCTCAATCTGCACCTTTCTCTGGAGCCCATCCTTGCCAGAGTGACTCCCTGCCCGACTGTCATGCTGCTTACTGACGGAGGAAGGGGACTTCCAGGGCAGCACCGCTGCCAACACACACCCAGGGCCAGGCTGCCCCCTCAGCTCCCTGTGTTCTCCGCCCCCCACAGCCAGGGACATAGCAGGTAGAGATGCTCATGCCTGTTCTCGTGGAGATGGGAGTCTAGGAGGGAGAGGCAGGAAACACCTGGATTTGAGAAAGCTCTGGAAGAGGGCATGCCTGGAGCAGCGGGGTAGGAAGTGCTGGGTAGAGGGTGACGTTTTTCCATTAGGTGGTGAGGGAAGGTTGTGGGGGCCCTTATAGACTAAGAACTTGGGCTTTCCTATGTCCTGTGGGAGATTGTTAAGTGACTTTAAACAAAGAAATGGTACAGAGAGTTCCTAGGAGGGCCCCCAGCTCATGTGTGAAGAGGAGGCACCAGAGGCAGGCATGGAGGCTGCTGGAATGAGCCAGAGGCCGGTGGCACCAGGTGGAGGCCCAAGAGGGGCCACACTCTGAGCCTGCCCTGAAGATGACGTTAGGACTCGCTTCTGTTGGGGTGCGGGGGTGAGAGACAGGACAGTGCAAAGTGCTGGGAAAGGATGGATTTGCTACTCACTTGGACAAGAGAGGGCGCCAGTTCCAGGTGGAGGACAAGCAGCTGAGTTTGACAGTTTCTATGGGCATGTCGGTTAGGCCTATGTGGAGGCTATGGTGGATATTTGGGCCTGAACTCAGGCAAGGGGCTGGGGCTGGAGACCTCATGTTGGGAGCACCAGCCCACAGTGAGATGGTGAGACTGCTGGAGGGGTGGACAGAGCTCTGGGAGAAGAGGGTCAGCTCCAGAGGGAAGGGACAGTATGGAGGGGAGGGAAAGCAGGTGGGGGGGGTGTCAGCAGCAAGTGAAGAAAAGCTTTTCGAGGTAGAAAGAGTTGTCACCTCTGTCAAATGACCAGAAAGGCCAAGAATGACAAGGATAGGTGCCTGGGGCTGGACTCCATGCAACAGTGGTGCTAGAGCCAGGAATTCTGAGAACTTAACATCAGTGGCATGGACTCAGCCATGGTGGGGGTATTTATATCACATTAATTGGCAACATTACAAATCAGGGCTCCCCCAGACCCAGCTGCCACTGTGAAGAGTACAGAGTGCAGGTGACATGGAGCTGGCGTCTGCAGCCTCCCCAGCTAGCCACACACCTGCTCCTAGGATGAGGCCCACAGGAACGAATCCAGGGCTACCTACAAGAGGAGGAAATAGCAGCAGGAGGAGGCAGGGTACGAGCACCAGAAGAAAGCTGCAGACGAGGGGAGAGTGCTGGGCATCACACCCAGGCCCACTGGACAGAACAGAGGCTGTGCTGGGAAATACAGCAATGTCCTCGGGGATGTGCAGAGAGCTCTGAGCCCTGGGTGGCAGGTCTGAGATGTAGTCCTCATGTAGGATGACCCGTGCTAAGAACAGGCTGACCACCAGCACAGGCGGAACATTTGCTGTGTCCCAGGCACCGTCCTGGGAGCCTGCCAGGGGTCCCGGCTGCTCCTCACAGTAAGCACCTGTGGTGAGGACTGCGGTTATCCTTGGTTCACAGAAGAGAGCAGCAGGGCCAAAAAGGCCCAGTGATTGTCCAAGTCACCCAGCTAGGACTGGAATGCAGCCAGTGGGCCTCTGAGCTCCTTCTGACAACCACCACATGCTACCACCTCCAGCAGCCCGGGGGCTGGCTGGGGCAGAGAGGCAAGGGACAGAGACACAGCCCTACTCAGGAGGCGGGGGGCCCAGAACACAACTCATCTCCTTGTCGCTGTCAGCGGCCTGACGCATCTCTTCTTCCATTTTCACCTGGAAACCCACTTCCCACAGTAGCCAGCACTGGTGGCCCTTGCCACAGTATCCTGCTGACGTTGGCAGGCACAGTTTTGGTTTTTGGCAGTTTTGACTGGGGCCAGGCTTGACTCCTCCACCCTTGGCATATGGGGATGGCTCCCTACTCCTTGAGCCACAGGGGCCACCCTGAGGGCACAGTTTTGATGGGAGTCCACCTCTGAGAGGCGAAATGATGCTCCCATCAGAAAACCTGACTGTGCTCATTCTGGGGGGGCAGCAGAGGATGACCGGGGGACTCCTCTCAAAGACTGCCCTCCTGTGAGGGTCTGCTAAAAGTAAAGTGCATTTCATAATCCACGCTCCTTGACCAAAACGTTCAAAGATATGTTGTTATGTTAAAATTTACTTTTATATCCGACACAAATGGAAGTAAGTCACTGCCACATGCGGACTGGCACAGCCTCTGCCAGGAGGCGCTGGGGAGGAAGCAGTTGGCGTGGGCCGAGCAGGCAGATGAGATCTGCGTAACATGCTGTTCAAAGGCTTCAGAGGAAGAGGTATTTAAGGAAAAATACACCAAAACATTCTAGCATCACTGCCTCTGCAAAGGCGTGATGACACTACCAATGTCAACGTTTCTGACAATAAGATCTGTGGGGATTTTTATATCCAGAAGGGTTTATAAGGCAACTCGCTTGATCCTGTGCTGGGAGTTATGTTCCTTATAAACATACTTCTCAAATTCCAGAGTTGCAGGAATTTGCAGCCTCAGCAGCCAAAGGACCCTCTGCAAGGCAGGCGACGCCCCTTGCTAACCTCCCGCCTGCTGCCAATTTATCATCACTATGGAAAACATGCCAGGCAGAGGTGACTGGCAAGCTGCACTTTGTTTTTAACCAAGTATTTACACCTGATCCATAATCTGAAATTAAAGTGAAGATGTGTGAAAAAACTACTCTTTCCTGAACATTTCCAGCGTGCCAGTTCTGTGGGATTTTTTTCACAGTTTCAGAATTATATCTGCTCTTGTGATGACACTCAAAGCTTCTGAGTAACAGTCACCCCACACCTCCCTAAAGGGGCCTCTTAGCAAGCATGGGAATAAAAAATCTGAACACTACCTTGAACCATATTAGGCCCAACCGAACAAAGGAAGTCCTGCTCCCCAAGGGGTGGCCTGGCTGCCTGAGGGGCAGACGGGCCTGAGAGGGAAGCTGTGACACTGACCCAGCCTAACACTTCTACAAACTCATGAGCCTTTTCATCTCCTTGTATTATCCTGATCAGTTTTCTAATTTAAAACAGAGCTTTGGGGCTTATGCCAGTGAGGGTGGGAGGCCACAAGTTAGAAGGAGCCTCCAGCCAGGTGGCTGGGAGATGGCCCCAGAGAGCAGCCAACCTGTCAAGCCAGATACTGCCCACTGCCCCTTGCTGTCCAGGCCGGAATACAGGGGCACGGTGGCCAGTATGAGCTGATCTGTGCCACTCTCCAGTGGGATGGTAGCAAGGCTGGAGGGCACACACACCCCTGCCCACACGGGGAGAGATGTAAGCAGTGGGAGAACTGGGCTCCCACTGATGGTAGCTCTCACTGGCTACCGGGAAAGGCTCTGCAGGTCTTTCTTGGACATCTCGGAATGGCCTTTCGAGCCCTGTCTGGGGAACCACAAAGGAAAGCAGTGGGGAGTAAGCCAAGATACAGCCACTGATACTGGGACAGGTGGCTATCACACTGGGACAACAGCATACAGCAGTAGTCAGAGAAACCCAGTGTGAGGAGCTGCAGCACAGCTCTAAGGGCCGTGTTCCAGCAACACCAGTGAGTGTTGTCAGGAGGCTGCTTTTTAGGGTTTGACTCATTTCAGGACCGAAAACAATACTAATGTAAATCCCTGGGAGTTGTTATTCTTCAGACAGGAAATTGCCAGCATAACCTCTGGTGGTCCTAATATGGGCACTGCACACCCCTAAGACTACAGAGGTGCCAGGAGAGGGCCCCTCCCATCCCCCAAGTCACCCCTATCTGCCATCACGCACCAGCTGCTGAATTACAATTCGGCGCACAGTACCTTCTTGGGAGGATTAGAGAGACTACACATGAGAGGGCCCTGAACGTTCCAGCACGTGGTAGGAACTGTAGAATCTATGCCCAGCATAAGCAGTAGGTTCACATGGAAAACTGTATATACACACGCTTGCATTTGTAAACAGAGAAGACGCTCCTGGGATTAATAAAGTCCGAAAGCATTTAAAAGTCTGACTAAACTCATCATTACTTGTTTTGCTGTTTGTTTTATATCATTACAGATGGCCTCTGCCAGTGTGTGTGTGGTGATGGAAGACTCAGTTCATGATTTTATGTTTTAGAAAAGAAATCTCTGTGCGTAAAAAACTAAACAAGACATTATGATCTGCAGTGTTAATGCCTAAGATCACCAATGGCATGGCAGAAATGTAAAGATAAAAGTCACAGCACAAAATGAGATCATTTCACCAGGCAAGCACACCAAGACAACCGGGAGAGAACAGCATGGTCAACACCGTGTTCGCCTGCTGGCACTGCCCATTATGCCCTCCGCACAGACGTGCAACTTCCGATGTAATAGCTGGAGCAGCGTTCGGGGCTTCTGGTCTGTGACAGAACATCAGCTCCAAGAGTCCAGGGATTTTTTTTTTAGAGACCAGAGTCTCAAGCTTTCACCCTGGGTAGAGTGCGATGGTATCACAGCTCACAGCAACCTCAAACACTCGGGCTTAAGCAATTCTCTTACCTCAGTCTCCCAAGTAGCTGGGACTACAGGCACGTGCACTACAGCACCTGGCTATTTTTTGTTGTTGTTGCACTTGTCATTGTTGGCCTGGGCCGGGTTTGAACCCACCAGCCTCGGTGTATGTGGCCAGTGCCCTGACTGCTGCGCTACGGGCACCACCTACAGATTTTTTTCATTGTTGTTCAATACTTCGAACAGAGCCTCCAGCACTTAAACAAGGCTCCAGCTCAATGTAGTACTTGGTAAACATTTGTGGAATGAAGGAATGAAAGAATAAATGAATGACACATATAACTCAGAAATTTAAGCAGAGGTTTCCTGCTTTTTAGAGCTTAAACTTCATTATTTGACTACAGTGATTTCTGAGAGAAATCTAAGAGCACAGAGTATGTACCTGCCACAGCCATGCAAATGCCCGGGACTAGGAAGCAGGAACAGCACCCACGGTGTCCACGCGGATGCCGCCCGAGGCCAGTTCACAGCATCTTCCATGAAGATGTCAGCAGGCCCCATCACGAGGTACTTCTCACCCTCCCACTGCCCTTCGTTATGGCCTCCCTTTTGAAGGTTATTTGTTTAGTGCATAAAAATAAATGCCATGATGTCAAACTACATGAAGAGACACTTCCTTGAATTCATAGCTTTGTGTTCCTGGTGCACCTCCAAGCTGCCCAGGCCCAGCACGCCATCAACAACGCACCCTGCCCCCGGAGCCTGGCTCACCCGTGCCTCCCAGCCACACGGGCACACTGAGATGTGTGTTTCAACACACGCCCAGCTGCTGTGGGGCTGGGGGTACCGCTTGCAGTAAACATAAACCCCAGGCAGCCTCACATCCCTCTGGGGGAGAAGAGGATCAGCTTTCACACTTGAACCTGACCCCTGAGCCAAGGGCCACACTGGACCAGACCAGAGGTAGCTATGGCTACCACAACCAGGCAAAGGCCACCGGCACCTACGGAAGGGGTCAAGGGCAAACAGTGAGACCTCCTGCCAACAGCGGCTTCAGTCAGGAGACAGGCAGAAACCCACAGTGACCCACACATATTCTTCCTGGTGTAAATTTGCTTTTTACTATCGAGGTGACATATCATAGGAAGAAAACAAAAGACAGCATGCTATCTGGGAAGGCCCTTCCCTAGCATTCGGGCTCTACCACAGCGCTCCATCCTTAACCAAATGTCTCCATCTAGCGTCACTCTTTGTACATGGACAAAAGACCTGACCAAACTAGATCTAGTTTTGTTTTAAATCTAATGCTTCATTTTCATGCGATTAGGGAGGTAGAAATTACAAAGGTGGACCCCAAAACATGAATTAGTCTACTCTTTATTATCGTTGTTCAGATCAAAATTTCACAACTAAGATTAGAAGCAGAAACCATAAGCATTGATTCAAATATGAGATACTAAAATCTGGATTTCAGAGTTCCACATGTGCAAAGTGACATGAAAAAGTCTCTCAATAATTAAATTTGTCTTTGCTTTTCCCAATAATACCCCTGAGACACTTCTGTGGTGTTACTGAGCCGGTCTGCCAGTGTCCAGACCTTGACACAACTGGTCCAGAGCTGACGGAAACACCGACATTGCCTCAGGGGAGTCACACAGCAGACCCAGTGCTCTCGACACAGCCTGACACCAGACTTCACTGAGGTTACAGTGCTTCCCAGCAGGGCCACTGGGAGAACCAGTAAGCTGTGCTGTGTTCACACAGAGGAAGTGAGGGCGCTACAGTGGTCTGTAACGATACAGACCAGCAAATACAGCACTGCGATTTGGAGTGAAAGAACTCCCAAAAGATCTGTTAACAATTATCTTTTCCTCACATCAGAACCAACTCAAATTCAGTAATGTATTTCTCGGGGTATAGATGAAAGTATTTTTTACAGGGAAGAGGAAGCACAGGTTTCAGGACAGGCGCTGCTCAGGCTGCCAGGCAGGGCGACAGGACGTGAGAGGGGAACACTGCAGTGAAGTCCCTGTCACTGTGTTAGTGACCCCGTGGGGTAGCTCCTGAGTGTTTATCATATTCAGCAGGTTTTTTTAATTTGAGACAGTTTCACTCTGTCACCCTGGGTAGAGTGCCCTGGTGTCATAGTTCACAGCAACCTCGAACTCTTGGGCTCAAGTGATCCTCCTGCCTCAGCCTGCCCCAGTAGCTGGGACTACAGGCACCTGTTACAACACCTAGCTATTTTTAGTTTCTTTCTTTCTTTTTTTTTTTTTTTTTTTAGTAGAGATAGGGTCTCATTCCTGTTCAGGCTGGTCTTGAACTCCTGAACTCAGGGGATCGACCTGCCCAACCTCCCAGAGTGTTAGGATTACAGGCATGAGCCACCATGTCTGGCCATATCAAGTAATTTTTAAAAATTAAAATTGAACAAAGAGGCTTATGTAAATGTGTGCCATGAAGCAAGGATTAGGAATTATCTAGTTACGTATTTGGGGTCCCCAGACTGGGGGCAGTGAGATCAAACACTTCACCTGTGCACTGAAGGAGCCATGTCTCTCTCCTCAACCCTCTTTCTTCATAAGCTTAACTTACCTTGTTCCTTCACTTACCTCCATGTCTCACAGCCCAACTCAATCACTGTAGCTGAAAAGAGAGATTCTAGACTTCCAAAGAGAATTCTGTCAACATCCACCCCACCACAACCTTGGCCTACCTCCCCTGACCACCTAGGTTCACAAACTCTATCACGTCACACCTTGGAGGATCATCCATGGCTTATTCCTAAATCATCTGGATTATACTTTAACATCAGCTAAACCACATTGTAGCAAAGAGTTATTAATTACAGATTTTAACTAAAGTAGAAAATAACTTTGTCTTTTTCCACAGACAAGGGGGTATTATCGGACCCATAGTTTTAAAAAGTTGATGTATTCTCTTCTAAAACCTAAATATATTTTAATAGTATCCATATCTTTCTTCTACTGTTCACATCTTCTAAAAACTGAGGTATTCATAAGTATTTAATTTCTGTAAATTAAAATAAATATATGACTGAAAATATAACAGGCCGGGGGCGGGGGAGGGAACCTGCTTTTCTTTTTTTCTGTTTTAAAAATTAGATTCTTAAAGTAGATTTGATTTATTTAATTTTCAATGCAGGATTTTGCAGGTTCACACAAATGTGCAATAAGCAAATCCAACATCCCTGGCCTCTCCTTTGACGGGCAGTCCCCACCTCCTTTTCTAAGATGGGTGCTAAAGGAATGAAGTGTGTTAGTTACTGAAACCTAAGTTGCTTTTAAGCCAGGCCCATGATTACACGGAATTACTAATACACTACTTATAGGTACATACCCCACCAAGCATGCTACATCCAAGCGCTAAAAATTTTATCCACTCGATTCTTTTTTCACAGGAATCCAGTTGTAAGAGAGCTCTGAACTTTTCTATTGGCAGGCACAAATTTTTCCACTTCTGCTCCAGATCTGCTAATTCCACATACTGCTTGTGGCTACACTGTTTAGAAAACATAGTAGGACACAATTCATGTCATCAGTTTTAAAAACCTGTGAAACAATACAGTTTGTCAATACTTAAACACACGCCAAAACCGATCCGAGCAGGGGAAGATGACCTTTAAATTCATGACAAGTGATTTGCGTGGGGCCTGGGAGGGAGCTGAGGAGGGACGTGCAGGTAGGGAAGGTGGCCGCCAGCTCCTTTTCAGCAACATTTTATTTCTTGGAAGAAAAAAAGAGCATTGAAATGAATGTGTACTGGGCTCTCAGGAGAACTGGAAACCAGAAGCCACTTCCCACCGTGGGGTGAGAAAGGGCCGCTCTATCTTCGGATGAAGATGGCAGCTTATAAATTCAGAATGTGCACAACTTTTATAAATGCACACTACGAATGGGGAATTATAACACCTAATTCTGGAATTTTGTATTTCTTGTCCATCAGAATCTAATATCATCTTAATTTTGTCTTTAAAAGAAATTATATTTCACTTTTCTAAAATCAATTCATGAGTAGCTATTTGGGGTTGTTTAAATAAGCCTAGAGAAAGCCCACTGAGCACAACATATCCCTTCACTAAGCCCTGAAGCTCCTGGCGGGGAAAGCAGGGCTCCCGGGAAGGGCTGGGGGGTCCTGTCATGGATTTATGTGGTGAGCCTGCTCTACCACCAAGCCGTGAAAGGGACAGGGACAGTGCACTGATGACCAAGACCCTCCTATACCTGCTTGTGCAAAACTTTCAAGAGTCCTTGAGTCAAGCCCGTGTCTGTTTTCTGGGTAGCCACGGGCATTTCAATTCTGTCCTTTACAGGAAGCGGATCTCCTCTTGACAAAGCTGAAAAATATCTAATAATAACAGCAATAATTCTAATAATAATTCTGAAGGCTCATCAATACACAAAGAGCCCCTTATACAAGGCAGTTTCTCTCACAACCCAGGGAAACCACGGCGATGAGGAAAGGATTCCGACAGCCCCCGGCACCGCCTTCACTTCCCGTTCCTCCATTGAGTTCTCTGCACTGCCCCATTTCCCCATCAGCAAACCGGGGTAGTGAGAGTCTCAACTGTAGGGTTCCTAGGAGTGCTGAGTAAGAGTGAGTCACACCGGCTGACCATGTGCTATTCTTATTGAGCACATGCTACAAGGGCAATGTCCCCAAAGGCAGTGGAAGATTCTGGGCCCTGGAAGTGATTTAAGTGCGATGTCATGATACAGTCGTCCTGCTCTTCACAGTCGGGGCTTGTCTTCCGTCTTCCTGGTCTTGCTGCTCTCTGAGGTGTTTAACTCTAAGCATTTCTCCATGTCCTGCTCTGACAGCCTAGATCTGCAGATGACACAGGGAATGTCCGGGGCCACCTTCTCTCCCACCTTCCTGCCTGATATTTCCCCCCTTATGTGTTCTTTTCTGGGTCACTGATATTGCTGCTTATGTTGGGGATCAAAGGGGGCATGGAAATAGTTTGGGGATCCTCTGGCTCAGTGCCCCGTAGCATAGGGGTTACGGTGCCAGCCGCATGCACCCAAGGCTGGCGGGTTTGAATCTGGCCTGGGCCTGCTAAATAACAATGACAACTGCAACAAAAGAATAGCTGAGACCTGGCAGCACCTGTGGCTCAGTGAGTAGGGCACCGGCCCCATATACCAAGGGTGGCGGGTTCAAAACCCAGCCCCAGCCAAACAGCAACAACAACAAAAAAAATAGCAGGGCATTGTGGCAGGTGCCTGTAGTCCCAGCTACTCTGGAGGCTGAAGCTAGAGAATCGCCTAAGCCCAAGAGCTGGAGGTTGCTATAAGCTGTGAGACCACGGCACTCTACCGCGGGCGACAAAGTAAGACTCTGTCTCTTAAAAAAAAAAAAAAAAAAAGCTGAGAATTGTGGCAGGCGCCTGTAGTCCCAGCTACTTGGGCGGCTGAGGCAAGAGAATCACTTAAGCCCAAGAACTGGAGGTTGCTGTGAGCTGTGATGCCACAGCACTCTACCGTGCGTGACATAATAAGATTCTGTCTCAAAAAAAAAAAAAAAAAAGAGGGGATCCTCTGGTGCCAGGCAGGGTAGTTTTGTCTTTTCAAAACTCACTCTCCTTGGTGCATCTGCCAGAGGTGGCCAATGCTAAAGCCCCACATTTGCTGCTCTTACAATTTGACACGACAAAAAAAGATGGCAAAGCCAGGAAATGAACACTAAATCCTCCACCAGGACCACAGGTAATAATTTATAGAGCATGAGTCATTAGAAATGCTCTGGCTGGCTCGGCACCTGTGGCTCAAGTGGCTAAGGCGCCAGACACATACACTTAAGTTAGTGGTGGGATCGTATCCAGCCCGGGCCTGCCAAGCAACAATGATGGCTGCAACCAAAAAATAGCTGGGCGTTGTAGCAGGTGCCTATAGTCCCAGCTACTTGGGAGGCTGAGGCAGGAGACTTGCTTGAGCCCAGGAGTTGGAGGTTGCTGTGAGCTGTGATGCCACAGCACTCTACCCAGAGGGACAGCTTGAGGCTCTGTCTCAAAAGAAAAAAAAAAAAAAGAAATGCTCTGGCTACCATGTAACAGATAAATATGGATACACAGATGTTTGCTAGACTAACGGAAATTCACATCTTGTCCCCTTCCTCTTTTTTCCTAAAATTTGACTATTTTCATGCTTGTAAAAAGACTTCAGCTACATTTTGTAGTTTTGTTAAGGATTTGAAGAAAAGTTATAACAAAGGCAGCAGTGAGTCAGCCCAATGTGGATCTGAAGACCCTGGGGGCTGGGATGAGGGTATGAGCTTAGTTTTGCTGTATTGGTTCATCTATTTTGTGGGAGTTATTTCTCCCATCTGATCAAAGGAGTAACCAAGCTGGAAACAATCTCTGGAGCAAAGGTTCTTGACAGGAGGTAATTTCACATACCCGTCACTCCCTGCCCCCCGTTTAGCAGTTTTTGGAGACTTTCTTGTAGTCACAGCAGGTGAGTGGTCCTACGGGCAGGGTACAGGCCAGGAGGCCACCCAACATCCTACAGTGCACAAAGCCCGTCCCTCCACCCATCTCCATTGTCCCTAGTGCAGGCTGAAAAAGTCTGTTTCAGAGACACCAGCTCATGCTACTCTCTGCCAGGTCTCTGAGACATCTGTGAGCCAAAGCAGCCTTTATCACTTGACCAGTTCTTGAGTCGATTGTCCTGCGTGATGCACAACTGCATGATGACATAATAAGGTCCAGGTGACTGTTGAAGAGCACTGAGTACACACGCATAGGAGTAAGACTGGCTCATCTTTGATATTTGGCCACTGTGGCTCAATCAGCTAAGGTGCCAGCCACGTACACCTAAGGTGGCAGGTTCGAATCCCCAGCTCAGGCCCGCCAAACAACAATGATGGCTGCAACCAAAAAAAAAAAAAAAAGTGGCTGGGCATTGTGGTCCCAGCTACTTGGTCCCAGCTACTTGGGAGGCGGAGGCAGGAGACTCGATTGAGCCCAGGAGTTGGAGGTTGCTATGAGCTGTGATGCCATGGCACTCTACCCAGGGGGATAGCTTGAGGCTCCGTCTCAAAAAAAAAAAAAAAAGAAAGAAAAACCCCTAACCTGAGGAAACGGGAGTGCGAATTTGAGTATTCTACAGAAGAGCTGCTTTCACATGCATCCTGGTTGTTTTCTCTTGTTTGTTGTTGTTTTTCTTTCTGTCCCCACCACCTTCTTCCTACATTGCTTCCTCTTCCTGAAATGCCCTCCACCTCCCAATCCCCACTCTCTACCTATGAGATCTTTCAAATACCCAGCCACCCTCTGCTCAACTTCCATGACCCTTCACTTATTCATTTACCAAGCTCCCCCTTAACTCAAGTTGTTTGTGAACATCTCTCTCTTATATGTTCTGTGACAGCCAATCACACACACATTACCTAATGAATATTCCCTGCTTCCTCCTAAACTCTAAAATTGTTTTTTTTTTGAGAGAAATTAGCAACACAGAGCATTCAGAAAGTTCTCAATTAAGCCTTCCTTATAAAGTGAAGCTTAAAATAACTGTCTCTAAAATGTGACCAAATACAATACTCCAGAAAAAAATTGGTAAATCTTGTGATTTTTTTTTTTTTTTTTTACGGCAGAGTCTCACTGTGTAGCCCTTGGTAGAGAGTCGTGGTGTCACCACTCATAGCAACCTCAAATTCTTGGGCTTAAGTGATTCTCTTGCCTCAGCCTCCCAAGTAGCTGGGACTACAGGTGCCTGCCACAACACCTGGCTATTTTTTTGTTGTTGTTGCTGTTTTTGTGGCTGTCATTGTTGTTTTAGCAAGCCCAGGCCAGGTTAAAACCTGCCAGCCCCCTGTGGATGTGGCTGGCGCCCTAACCACTGAACTATGGGTGCCAAGCCTAAATCCTGCCTTTTAATTAGGCTTGAATAATGGTTAAAACTAGAAGCCATCTCTCCTTTTTAAAATAAGAACCTTGAAAGACTTTTTCAGAAACAACTGAGAAAAGTGGTTCTCAGAAGACAAGCAATGGGTTGACCAATAGCTCTGTGGGTAGGTTAAATGAGAGCCCCAAAACATCCAGGTCCTAATCCCTGGAACCTGTTGATGTTACTTTATATGATAACAGCACTTTACAGGTTGATTAAGGATTGTAGATAGGAACATTGTCTTAATTATCTGGATGGCTGCTGAATGTAATCTCATGTATCCTAAGGAGGGGGAGGAGGCAGAGGGAGATTTGAAGACACTGGTTTTAACATTTAGGAAGTAGCTATTTACCAAGGAGTACAGGAATGCAGCTCCAGAGCCTGAAAAAAAGCAAGGAAATGGACTAGACTCTCCCCAGAATCACCCAAAAGAGCAAAGCCCTGCCAACATCTTGACTGAAGCCTTGTGAAACTCATTTTGAACTTCTAGCCTCTGGAACTGTAAGGATATATGGCTGCTGTTTTAAATCTTGTTTCATGGGAAAGTTACAGCAGCCAAAGGAAATAAATTCATCTTGATTATACATGCTTAGAGAAAGTCAACAAGATAGGACCTGTTGGTGACTGAAATATTTAAATATACACCTATACTGACTTGTCATCAAAAAAGCGAAATTTGTTCTATGTCTGTTTACTGAAAAGGGGCAAAGAACCCTTCTGTAAAATCAAAAGGACTTATTTTACTGCTTCTAAGGCCTGTTGACTTGTAATTTTAACATTATGAATGTCTGGTCCTGGAAAGAGCTGGGATGTTTGTGGCAAGAAAGTGGGCAGGTTTATTCCTTGTGAATCTGTTGGGAAGAGTTTATTTGTCCTTAGTAGCCATGGGTGGATAACCTCAGTATGATCTTCGTTGTGTGGTTCTTTTCTTTCTTGAGACAGATTCTCACTACGTCGCCCTCGGTAGAGTGCCATGGCGTCACAGTTCACAGCAACCTCCAACTCTTGGGCTTACGCGATTCTCTTGTTTCAGCCTCTCAAGTAGCTGGAACTACAGGCGCCCGTCACGATGCCCAGCAATTTTTTTGTTGCCGTTGTTCAGCAGGCCTGGGCCGGGTTGGAACCTGCCACCCTCGGTGTATGTGGCTGGAGCGTTACCACTGTACACAGGCACCAAGCCCGTGATGTGGTTCTAATAGACTTAACCAGTAGGTACATAACTCGGGGAGCATTCTGTGTGGACCACAAACACAGGTAAAAGATTCCTCTTTGTAAAAACCTTAGTTCACAGGTAAAGTGACAGTAATAGTGTGATTTGTTTACATAATACAGAAAGTTTTTAACCCAAGCAATTGCTTTGTTTTGGTCTATATCGTCACAATACCGCTCTTCATCCACGGAGTGGAAATTACTTGGTATGGAAGTAAGCATTTTACAAGTCTCCGGCCTCTGTGATCAACAGACCGTAATGGCCCCTAGATGGACACCTAGGAGCGGACGCCGGCACCGCTGGGGGCATGTTGTGCCTGGCGCTGCGAGGGGGATAGGAAGGCTCGCGGGGCTCGCCGAGCGCTGCCGGGGGGCTCTTACCCCGCGGACCACTGCAGCACGTCTGCAGGCTGGGTGCGGATGGCCGCCTTGGTGAACTGCTTCAGGATATCCGGCAGTTCCGGGGGAATGTGGATCTGCTGCGCGCAGAACATGGTGTCGGGAAGCGGCATCGCTCTCTGCCGACTGGGACCGGGCTGGGGGGAATCCAGGTGTGCTGAGAAGAGGAGGAGCAGCCCATCAGCTTGGGGCGCCCCCGGCCAGGGCCGCCCGCCCTCCCCCGAGAATGAGGCCGACTTCGCAGGGCCTGGAAGACGGGCAGGGGCTCTTACCCGCTCCTCCTTGGCCTCCTCGGCCTCCTAGGGAAATGAGGCCAACCGCCGGTTTAGCGACACCCCAAACCCTCTGGTTCGCGAGCCCTAGCGGCCGCTATTATTGTTCCTTGGTATCCAGGCAACCGGGACGCGCCAGGCCCCGCCCCCTGGCCCGCGCACGCACAGACGCCCAGGATTGAGGCGGGGGGGCGGAGCCGGGAGGGGATGGGCCTGCGCAGTCGGGCTCCGCGAGGCTTCGGCTGCTAACGGGTGGTTGAAAGCAGCGCGAGCTGGACGTTTCACTGTTCCGCAACCGAATGGGGACCGCGAGTTGGCAAAGGACTCCCTTTTGTTTTTACTGTGGCTACGTGAGGCCTGGAAGCGAGGTGACTCGCGTCTTCTTGGGAAGAAAGCCGTTGGGGTCGTCGGGGCTGGCGGTGCAGGCAGCACGAGGCCCCGGACCCCGCGGCCCCAGCAGCTTCTCCGCAGCGTCTTCTGCCTCGTGGCTACCATTGCCCAAACCGCCTCTCAGCCGACCTCTGGTCTCCGATTGTTAGTTTCCGGCTAAAATATTCTATTTATCTTGTTTTCCTAAGTGAGATAGGGTAGTGGAGTCAATCTGACTGAGTCTAGGGGAAAATAAACCATTTACTGATGACAAATGTAAGTCGAAGGGTAGGGGAAATTTGGATTCTGGTGGATGCAGACCAGGGTGGCCAGTGAGGTGCGAGCGTGGGGTTAGGGGCGTCCCGCTGGCCGCTGCGGTGTGGACAAGGCTCCAGACTGCCTCCCCTAGTTCACCTCCCGGCAGGAAGCGGGAGAAGCACGTGAGTCATGACAAGCTTTCCCACCAGGGACCTGGGGGGTGTGTGTGCCTGATTTCGATCGTTGCCTTTGGGTCCACACACCCACCACATGAATACACACGCATATTTTCAGATTGACAGCACTAGCAAAAACTGAAAATAGTCACTTTAAGTTTGATGGCAGTATGAAAACAGGCATCCCTTACACTGTTTAGGATGTGA
>CAUYQV010036157.1:0-12306 GCA_963574575.1 Galagoides demidoff | reverse complement strand
AAGTTTTTATTTCCGGGGGATGGGTGGAGGGATCACTTCTATGGCTTATCTTACAAGGATACAGGTGAATCTTTCTAAGAGTAGAATATAAATGTCTTAACACAATACCTAAGAAAATTGACATAAAGTCTATGTTAACCAGTTTGATGAAAATATTTCAAATTGGATATGAAAACACCACACTGTACCCCATGACTGCATTAATATACACAGCTATCATTTAATTAAAAAAAATTTATTTCCCATAATTAACTATGTCTTCAGGAAATGAGCAGCAAGATGATTTATTGTAAATTCACTTGTGTGTAAAAACAAATGCATCCTGTCCCAGCCACAGCCACTTGTCTCCTTACCTCCTCCCCATCCGGTGTTACAACTCTCACTTAAAGATGTGGTCATAGCACAGGCTAGCAGGGCTAGGCTGTAGGGCTCACGCCCCCATCTTCACACCTGCTGAATTGTTCAGCAGGGAAAGACTGGGCCAAGAAGAAATATCACCTTGGAGGCCACACTGACTTCTGTTTCAGCTCCTCCTTGGGTCCTTCCTCTAGCTGGCACAGACCCAAGGATGAAGCAGAAAAGTCTTAGAGTATAAATGTTTTAACACAATAACTAAGTAAATGACACAAAGTCTATGTTAACCAGTTTGAGAAAATATTTCAAATTGTACATGAATACACTACACTGTACCCCATTTTTGCATTAATATATACAGCTATCATTTAATAATTTAAAAAAAAGTCTTCGGCCGAGTCATCAAACCCCATCTAGTGCCTCATTCAGAGGCACAAGTTACCACTTTTGATATGAATGAGCTGAACAAAATAAAATCTGCTCTACATTGGAACAGGTGCTTATATGTAGTGCTGCTTTTCCAAATCTTAACAATGAAGTTCTCAATAAACAAAACAGTTAATAATTAGCTGAGTAGCCTCACAAACTATTGTTTATCATGAAGAAAGACAACTCTAAATTTGTATTTAAAGGACTCATTTCTAAGCTGTGAAGGGTCCTAAACGACTATTTGAAAATCCTGGTGTTTCAGGTGGTGCCTGTGGCTCAAAGGAGTAGGGCACCAGCCCCATATACCGGAGGTGGTGGGTTCAAACCTGGCCCCAGCAAAAACTGCAGAAAAAAAAAATTCCTAGTATTTCTCTCAGCCTTTGAAAGTCTAACATATTTGCATTTAGTAGAAGACCAAGGACTTCCAGGTAAAGACAGTAGCCTGGAAGACAGCAGCAACTGCTAACCAGGTCATGTTTGGTTGTTTTTTATGTTTTCTTTTCTTTGTTTTTAACTAAATCATAACTGTGTACATCTAGGGGATACAGTGTCCTAATTTGATATAAAATGTGGAATGCTTACATCAAACTGATTACCATAACTATCACTTCACTTACTTATTTGTTGTGATAAGACATTTATACTCTTCTCTTAGTAGATTTGAAATGTACCATTGCATTGTGCACAATAGGCGAGGCCCCACCAAATACCCACCTCCCCTCTCCTCTCCCTCCTTTTCTTTCCTTTTTTCTGGACTATAATTGGGTTTTATCACTCATATGAATGTGTAGGTAATTATATGTCGGTTTCATAATAGTATTGAGTACATTGGATTTTTTTTTTCCATTCTTGAGATGTTTTACTAAAAAGAATATGTTTCAGTTCCAACCAGGTAAACATAAAAAGCTGTAAAGTCTCCATCCTCTTTTAAGTCTCCATCCTAGGTGTGGCTGGTACAGATTATCTGCTTTATCCTGCATAGTATTCCATGGTATACATATGCCACAATTTGTTCATCCATTCACAGGTTGATGGGCATTTGGGCTGCTTCCGTGACCTGGCAATTATGAATTGGACTGAAGTATTCCCTTCTCTCCATATCCACACCAACATCTGTAGTTTTGGGATTTTGTGATGTGGGCTAATCTTACTGGAGTTAGATAATATCTCAAAGTGGTATTTGATTTGCATTTCTCTGATGATTAAAGTTGTTGAGCATTTTTTCAGGTGTTTGTTGGCCATTTGCCTATCATCTTCAGAGAAGTTTCTGTTCAAGTCTCTTGCCCACATAGAAATGGGGCTATTTGTTCTTTTCTTATTGATTAGTTTGAGTTCTCTGTGGATTCTAGATATCAAACCTTGGTCAGAAGCATAGCTTGCAAAAATCTTCTCCCATTCTGAAGGCTGTCTGTTGGCTTCACTTTCACTGCTCTTGGCTGTGCAGAAGCTTTATAATGTGACCAGATCCCAGTAATATATTTCTGGTGTTTCCTCAATTACCAGGGGATCCTCCTCATAAGATATTTTCCCTGGCCAATTTCTGCAGGCGTTTTCCCTGTACTCTCTTCTAGTATTTTTATAGTTTCATGTCTTAAGTTTAAATATTTTATCCAGTGAGAATCAATTTTTGTGTGATGAAAGATTGAGGGTCTAGTTTCAGTCTTCTATAGGTCACTAGCCAGGTCACCCAGCACCATTTGTTAAACAGGGAATCTTTCCCCCAATGAATGTTTTTTATAGGCTTATCAAAGATCAAATGACAATAAGTGGCTAGGTTCATCCCTTGGTTCTCTATTCTGTTCCATATATATACCTCTCAATTTTTGTGCCAGTACCATGCTGTTTTGATCACTATAGATTTATAATATAGCCTATTTTCTGTGTTTTCTGTCTCTTTGTTGAGCTTCTCATTCTGTTCTTACATGATTTTCCTGATATTATTAAATTGCTCATCTATGCTCATCTGTAACTCACTGAGCTTCTTCAGAACAACTATTTTGGTTTCTTCACTAGGCAACTCATGAATCTCTAATTACTTAGGGACAGTTACTGGAAATTTATTTTTTCTGTAATGGTGTCAAATTTTCTTGGTTTTTCATGATTCTGCAGCCTTGCATAGGTATCTTCTCATTTCCTTCTGGTTCCTAGCTGTGGCTGGTACAGATTATCTGCTTTATACCACTACCTCTGGAACAGCAAGATACAGCCTCCCTGAGTGGGCCCGCTGACCCCACACCCTGCAAGGACTGGGCAAAAATGCTGCAGTCATCACCTTTCAGTCAAAACATGACCTTTGGAAACTGTGTCTGCTTGTTTTCAACGCACCACTTAGAATTTCCTGCAGGAAACCTCTTTGGATAATGCCCTTGCCCCCAAAAGGCTTTGGTCCATGGGTCCCTCTCTCCCACTCCCTACCCCAGGACCTGTACCTAAAAAATGTTTACTTCCATTTTGTTTCTCTTCTAATCATGAAGGGGGTCCTCTCCATCTTAAAGATTCTAAATTAAAGCACAGGTCACTTGTGGTGGCAACATCTGCTGTGGCTTCAGGGACGGGGAAAGGAGTAGAGTGCTGTTTGCGGTACCTGGAGACAGAGAAGGTGGCAACTGGTGAGGCCCTTGATGGCAAAGCTATGGAAGGTATGTGGTGGCCATGGGAGCTGTTGAGGTCCTCAGCAGATAAGGCTGCCAGAGTCCTGTGCAGAGTAGGCTACTGGGACCACAGTGGTTCCTGCCTGTGGGTGATGTTAACAGCCTTGTCCTTCTCTGTTTCCCACTGTCTCCAGACATCTCAGCTGTGCTGATCCCCCCAGTGATCTAGGTGAGGGCAAAACCAAAGTTGGTCAGTCAGGAAAGGCCCTGAAAGGCCACAGAAGTTGTTTTTCTGCCCTTTCTCCTTTCCTCTGTGAAGGGAAATAACAAGCCAGGGAATCTCCTCAGTGTCAACCTGGGGCATGAGATAATGCAGGCAAAACGAAACTGTTCTTCCTACACTTTTTGTCTGGTTATTCTCATGGGTTTTGTTTTTTCTATTATATTGTTGTAGCTTCTTAAAAGGACTCTTGAGCTCTTTTGGAGTTTTTTTATTATTTATGGATAGCTTTCTAGTTGTTGTACTTTATAGGGGAAATAGAGGCTGGGATCTCCTGTTCCACCATCTTACTGGCATTAAAGTCCATTTTAAATTAACATTTGTGCATAATGTCATCCATACAATTATAGATAGTTATTCTAGCAACATTTTTTAATTTCTTTGGCATCTTTGTTGAAATTTTAGAATCATTTTCAGTCAATTCATACAACAAGCCTGTTGGGAATTTGATTGAGATTGTACTGAATCTATAGATAGATTTAGAAAGAATAAACGTTTTAACAATATTGAATTTCCAATTCACAAACACAGTATATGTCTCTGTCTAATAATGTTTTGTTGTTTCTGAAGTAACATTCTTGCATACATTTTATTGCATTTTTCCTTAGGTAGTTTATGTTTCATGCTATTATAAAGTACATTTTTATTTTATTTTCTAATTATTTAATGACAATACATTAAATAGAGTTTTTAATATTAATTTTGTATACCAATCTTGTATTCTGTGACTTTGATAAATTTACCAGTTCCACTAGGTTTGTTACCATTGCCATTATTGCTCTTTCCTTACAATTTTCTCTGTAAAAAATTATGTAGCCTCTATATAAAGACATTATTTCTTCCTTTTCCATTATTGTATGCTTTAACTTTCTTTTTATTACCTTATTGCACTGGTTATAACCTCTAATACAAAGTTTATATAGTGACAGAAGTGGAGTCTTTGATCTACTCCTAATTTTATAAGTAAAAGTTAGTATTTTACCATTGAACATGATGTTATCTGTGGGGTTTTCAAGTATGTCCTTTATCAAATTGGGGGCATTCGTTTCAATTTTTAGTCATTTGAGATTTTTAAATACAAATGTCTATCGAATTTTGTAAAATTATTGTTCTGCATCATTGAAACATATGAAAATATAAATTCACAGATAGAAGTAAATACATGGTCAAATTTAGAATATCCTGTTACTGTAACTGAGGTATGTAAATCTTTCAAATCTCTACTATGAAGTTGAAAATTCAAGATGGCCAAAAATAATTATAGCTAAGTTGTTAAGGAATACACAATATAAAAAGATAAAAATTGGGGCATCAATAACATAAAATGTGTGGAGGATGACTGGAATTCTACAGGATTTGTACGTGACTGAAGTTAAACAGTCAGCCTCAAACAGTCTGTTACAACTATAAGCTCAGTACCTGTAGCTCAGTGGCTAGGGCGCCAACCACATACACCAAGGCTGGTGGGTTCAAACGCACCCCAGGCCTGCCAAAAACAATGACAACTATAGTAAAAGAAAATAGCTGGGTGTTGTGGCAGCACCTGTAGTCCCAGCTACTCAGGAGGCTGAGGCAAGAGAATTGCTTAAGCCCAAAAGTTTGAGGTTGGGCACCGCAGCACTCTACCAATGGCAATACAGTGAGACTCTATCTCAACAACAACAAAAAACAAACTACAGCTGATACGCAATTAGAAAGAAAAAATAATCAAAGCTTAGCACTACTGTAATCACCAAATCATAAAGGTAAGCAACAAGAGAAGAAGAAAGGAAAAAGGGATCTATAAAAAAAAAATAAACCAGGAAACAACCTATCAATAGCAACCTTGAATATAAATAGATTAAACTTTCCAATCAAAATACATAGAATGGCTGCATGGAAAAATCAGCAAAACATAGAATTATTTCTTTTTAAAAAAATAAACAAAATTGAAAAATCTATAGCTAGACTAAGAAATAAGAGCAAGAGGTTTCAAATAAATAAAATCAGAAATGAAAATGGAGATATTACAACAGATGCCTCAGAAATGGAAAGGATCCTAAGGGACAGTTATGAATGATTACATGCCAACAAATTGGGTAACCATAAGAAATGAATAAATTTCTAGAAAAATATAGCATACCAAGATAGAATCAGGAAAAAATAGAAAGTCTGTACTGGCCAGTAATAAGTAAATAAAGCAGTAATTAAACACCCTTCTTTGTTAAGAAAAGCCCATGAAACTCAGTTTAGCTGGATATAGGATCCTGGGTTGGAAGTTGATTTGTTTTAGGAGATTAAAAGTTGCTGACCATCCTCTTCTAGCCTGAAAGATTTCAGCAGGAAGATCTGCAGTCATTCTAATACTCTTTCCTTGCTCCTTGGTGTGAATTTGAAGATTTGATCCTTTTCATCTTTTATTTCTTCTTTCATTATGTATTCCTTTTTAAGTTACTAGTCAGCATACTTTCATTTTTTGTACATTAAATGATTTAATACAGAATTTCCGCCTTAGTAAATGATAGTTTAATGAGAGTGTGTCACACAAAGAAAGTTAACTGCATAGTAAAACTGAGTAAAATACTGGCAGACTGAAAGAAGACAGAGATGATCTGGGCTGCAGGTAGCTGGGCCTAAGGGAAGACTTACAGTAGATTAAATTTGGATGGGTCCTAAACACAAGGAAGACCTACGGGACAGAGAGTTTAACAAGCCTGAGACACATAGGTGTGGGGAGAAGAACATGGGAGACAGTGTGAGTACACTTCATCATTTTGCTGGATTTTCTTTAACAGTTACACACCAAGGGGTGGGGAAGTTTCCGCACATCCTGAACACCTCCCACCAGTTGGTGTGTGACTGTTAGTGTCAAAATGTAAAACCTAAAGACTCTGCAACAGTGGTCTCCAAACATGGGAGTCTGCAATATAGCTCAGACAGCCACCCTGTGCAAATGTGAGTATTAGATGGGCTGAGTGGCTCACACCTGTAATCCCATTACCCTGGGAGGCTGAGGTGTGTGGATCACATGAGCTCAGGAGTTCCAGATCAGCCTAAGCAAGAGGAAGACCCTGTCTCTACTAAAAATAAGAAAATATGGTGGCAGCCTGTAGTCCCAGCTACTCAGGAGACTGAGACAAAAGGATTGCCTGAGGCCAAGAATTTGAGGTTGCTATGAGCTAGGACTATATGGTCAACCCCAGGGCAACTAAGTGAGACTCTGTCTCAAAAACAAACAAACAAAAAATGATTGTTAAACTATAACTTTCCATTACTTACATTGTTTTCAGGCAAATAAAATAAATAAGTCAAAAATTTAACTTATTAATTAATGAGGATTTCATTAATATGGCATATTAATGATAATATTACTGATTCAAGAACATCCTAGAATAAGCGGCTATGTTATTTATAGGAGGATTGGGTACTGGCTAGGCAAGACAATTGTTTAATGTCCACAACAGCCATGAAATGCAGTCTCTATGTTTATATGTTCTATAGGTCATACTATTTGTAAGTCTAGGAGATAAAAATCTACAAGCGAACCTGTAACTTTCTATTTCTGAGAATTTAGTCAGTGATACATAATAAATGAAATGAAGTACATTTTCCTAAATAATTTTCAGTGGCCCTAGTCCTTATACATAATCTATCACTAAGCAGACGTGTCTTCCACCTTGTTATCTTATTTCCCAGTTATTAATAAAGTTTCAGACAATGTACATGATTATGATGTACAGCCAGTGTTGGAATTACTTGAACTATGAGTTTCCATGACTATCAAAAGCTCATACCATCCATATTCTTGTTTTGCTGTGGGATGTGCGTGGGATTAGATAGGAGTGGTGTGCAGAGGGTGCAGAGATTGCAGCTACTGAGGCATTAAAACCAAGACTTCAAGCCTGTGGCCAAAGTGAGAAAGTGCTTGTGCTGGGCATACATAAGAAATTAATCCCACTCTGATCCTTTGTTTTATATAGGATGCTGATATTTTATTCCTTGACAAATCTTATTTTGGCCAGGTGTGGTGGCTCACGCCTGTTGTCCTAGCCCTGTGGAAGGCCAAGGCAGGTGGATCACCTGTGCTCAGAGATTCAAGACCAGCATGAGTCAGAGTGAGAGCCAGAGTGAGACCCCGTCTCTACCAAAAATTGCCAGGTGTTCTGGCAGGTGCCTATAATCCCAGCTACTTGGGAGACTGAGGCTAGAGAATCACTTAAACCCAGGGACCCAGGGGTTGGCAGAGGTTGCTGTGAGCTAAGATTCCACAGTACTCTACTAAAGGACACAAAGTGAGACTCTGTCTCCATAAAAAAAAAAATTAAAAAATAAAATAAAAGCAAAAAAAAAACCCCAAAAAAACCCAAATCTTATTTTACTTTTAAGTTGATTGAAATAATGAATTATCTAGAAAAATCAGGATTAAAAGATCTTCTTTTCTGTGATTAAAATTATTGCAAAAGTATCTTTCATTTTATGATTTGGTAGGATATTATAAATGTGTCATATATATATACAGCTTGATTTATATGTATATATTACTTATATCTAGGGATTTAAAGGAATTTGAAAAAATGATTACACAATCTAAATCTGATGCAAAGATTGTGTACTTAGCAGTGTGAACCACAGGCGTTTCAAATTGCTTATAGCAAATTAGCATACTACTTCATTTGGAGTCTTCAAACTGACCTTGAGTCCTTTGCATCTCTTTCCAAATGCAGGATTGCCAATTTGTAGGAAGCAGTATCTTTCTGAAATAAGAGAAAAATGGGACTTAACAAACTACACATCTCTAAATCAGATCCTTTTGCATCTAAAGGCAAAAGTCAGGTTGAAGGGTAATATAAAAATTCAAATATGAACTAATAATCAGAATCTTGAAAGAACTTGGCAGGTATCCAGAGTGAACTTTGAAATATGTGTATGTAGAAAGTTGGGCAACTGATGACTGTGTCTTTTTAACGTCTTAATGTAAAGTGAAGATCTGTGAAAATCATAGTAACAATTTCTAATAGAGAAATGTAATAATATATCAAGGGAACAGGGAATAATTGTAATGTGATTATAGATTGCATGAATGAAGAATGCAGCTGGATTTATACTGATTCCCCAAGTATTTGTAACGTGGTGCTACCTGTTCAATAAAGTCACCAGAAGGCTTTTCTCTCTTCATTACTAGTCTAAATATTGCAGACATTCAACAAGAACAACAGTAATAGCAGCATTTGATTAAATTTGAAAAACCGAATTGTCTTCAACCTATCTGCAGGGAAATAGTATCACATAACGCTCAATGAAACAGTTCTTGGAAGTTTGAAATGCATTCCCTAATCTACTTGCCATTCTAAATACCCCGCTGCATCTGTGACAGACAAGAAGACGTGTGGAGATGGCTTGCAGAAGGAGCATTTGGTTTACTTACCCTAGTCTGGGCACTGCCCCCAGTGAGGTGATGGGATAGGGAGGGATACGGGGCAGGGGACTAAGGAATCGAGTCTGCTCCTGCAGGTCCCTGTGAGCTGATGCAGTAGAAGTGGAATCTTCCCAAGGAAACCTCGTATGCCTGGAGTGTTTTTTGGACCAAAAGGAGGAAAGATAGTAGAGAGGTTCCCTGCTCCAATGTTATCCACTACTGGGGTAAACAAGATGCTTATTCTAACAGTGATGGAGAGCAGGAGGACAAGAACAAATACAGTAATTAAAGATGACCGGCTCCTCAGTTCTCCATCTTACTAGACTGGCCATTGCTTAAAGAAGCAGAGGCTCTGTTAGGATGGAGCTGCAAATAAAGAAAAGTACCTATTAGGGAGAAAATTCTGAGACTGAGCTTAAGAAATGGACAAGGCACAGTAGCTATGACTTTACTAAAAGGATCAGTATATGCAAGTGCTAGACTGAGTCTGTTAAAACAAGGCAGAACAGTCCACGTCGGGAATGGCAGCCTCGCTCACAGGTTGGAGTTGTTGAATGAAGAGAAGCACTATGGTTGCAAGACTAAGACAAATTCAATTATTGTATATAATATGCAAATATAAACATATCTAAATTCACATGCATTAAATATTACTATCTTTAAGGTTAATTATTTCACTTTTCCTGTGTTGTCACAAGCCATATGGTAGGTACATACAAAAGGAAAACAGGGGCATGGGGTTACACTGTCAATCTGTGCTTCCAGTCATATGAAGGATACATTTGCATTGCCATTTAAATGACTAGGTTGATTGTCACATAATTAATAGTTTATAAAAATGGTCCACTTTTTATATTGCACTGTTGCAGGCTCCATTTTAAAATAGAGATTGAAGAAAATAAAATAAGTGATTTTGTGCATGTGTTGGTGTGGTAAATTGTTGACAGTTCATCCTGTTTTCTTTATCTTATGTAAGTGAAAAATTTTCTTCAGGGTATCACGTATTTAATTTTTGTTCAACCTAAACTGAAGCAGTCAGGAGCAGCAGCAGTTGTACTGAGCAGGGAGAAGAGGTACGGTGCTTTTACCTTGTTTTTCCCTCCCTTATTCACATGTGAGACGTTTCAATCTTAGGTAACTCCAAATCTTATAGATAGAATGGAAATAGAAGTAGTCACAATAATTCAAAATTGCAGAAATGCAATCAAGGATGTTGATTTATTCTGACCAGACTTTTCAACACATAGTCTCTGATCTGTATTTTACATTGTTTATATACACTTAGCATTGGTAGCAAATTACTATATAGTAAGTACCAAAGTCTTTGTATTTCCATACAACGTATAGACACACACACACACACACACATATAGTATATATGCTTAAACATATATGTATATATATGAAATGACATTGGGAAACAGAAACAGATTCTGTCTTCATAGTTCTACTCCTTGATTATACATAAATCGTCTATTGCCTCAAAACAGTTGTTTGCCTGTTATCAGCCCCTTATAACTGCCCTTAATCTTAATGAGTTGGTAATGCATGAAGAAACACCTTGTGACTAAGGCCATGATTGCTGCCTTATTCAGCAGCTATTTATGACAGAAGTTACTTATCTTTGACCCTTCTCTCTGCTTGATAGTATGTTATTAATATGAAGTGTCCAATTTTCTTAAGTACTTAGTTTGATAGTTACTATTTCTGATACTTTAACACATCTTGTTTTTTTTTTGTGTGTGTGAAGCTATATCTTCATTCTTTCAAAGGCAAGTTTTGGCTTGTGATTGTCTTTCAATTTTTTTTTTTAAATCAAATGGATAAGTCAAAAAATTGTGGCATTTTCAAATATGAGTTCAATCATGGAATAAATGTAGCACAAATAGCTCAAAATATCAACAAAATGTGTGGGAAGCATGTGGCTAATGAACACAGTGTGTGGATGGCTTGATAAGGTCCACCCTGGTGAATTAACCTTGAAAATCAGGGAGGTGGATGACCTGAGTCCGAAGCGGATCATGATGAGCTGAAAGCTATAGCGAAAGTGAGCCCATCTCAATGTCAGGGGGAATTAGCAGCAAGGTTTGGTGTTACTATTTCAATGATATAGACCATCTGAAACAAGTTGTCAAGGTAAAGAAGCTAAGCTGGGTAGATGGGTTCCACATGAATTAAATGAGTGTCAGAAGAGAAATTATCTAGAAGCTTTCCTTTCTTTGCTGTCATGACATAAAGGCGAAACTATTCTACACTGTATTGTTATGTGCCATGAAAAATGGATTGCTTTTGACAATCACAAGCATTCAGAACAATGTTTGGATAAAGACGAAGTGCCAGAACACAGTCTCAAACCAAATATTCATCAAAAAAGCTAATGGTGTCTGGCTGGTGGTCCATTCCCATGAAACCTGATCAATCCATTACAGTGGATTATATACTGCAAACAGTTGGACAAAATGATGAGGGTGCTTCAGATTAAGTAGCCAAGACTGGGCAGTAAAGACAGGCCAGTCCTCTTGAAAGATAGCACTGGACGACATGTTGCACAAACAGCCCTCTTGGACCACAGAAACTGGACTCAGGAACGCTGTCATCCACTGTGTTCACCAGACCTTGCACCAACTGATACCACTTCTTACAGGCTTTGCACCACTTCTTGCAAGGAAAAAAATTAAATTCTCAACAAGCTATAGGAAACGCCTTTTGTGATTTCATCACCACTCACTCTCCACGATACTTTGTTGCTGTCACACACAAGCTGTGGAGAATTTTGGTGCTCACTGATTAAATGTTTGAGCTCTAAGAGACTAAACTTTTGATTTGAAATTGGACACCTCAGATTTGATGACCTAATACTAGCAAGCAAACCTACCATTAATTCCTACATCAGCCCCCTGACATTTCTAGTTCCAACTCTGTCTTTCTCATCTGAGTTACTACAGTAGAATTCTAAGTTTTTCATCTCTAGTTTCTTTAAATAATTAAAGCACTTCTATTTATTTATGGTGGAATAATCTAGGAAAATCTCTCATATGTTACACTTCTAAAGCAAAGACTATACCATTGTTAATGATTTTCCATAACTGACTCAAAAGCAACCATAATTTTTATTTTTTTTTTTTGAGACGGAGCCTCAAGCTATCCCCTTGGGTAGAGTGCCATGGCATCACAGCTCACAGCAACCTCCAACTCCTGGGCTCAAGCGAGTCTCCTGCCTCCGCCTCCCAAGTAGCTGGGACCACAGGTGCCCGCCA
>CAUYQV010036155.1:0-71866 GCA_963574575.1 Galagoides demidoff | reverse complement strand
TTTGCAATTGTGAACTGTGCTGCAATAAACATTCAATCGTAGGTGTCTTTTTGGTTACTTCTTTTCCTTTGGATAAATACCCAGGAGTGGGACTGCTAGATCAAATAGTAGATCTATTTTTAATTCTTTTTTTTTTTTTTTGAGACGGAACCTCAAGCTATCCCTCTGGGTAGAGTGCCATGGCATCACAGCTCACAGCAACCTCCAACTCCTGGGCTCAAGCGAGTCTCCTGCCTCTGCCTCCCAAGTAGCTGGGACCACAGGCGCCTGCCACAACGCCTGGCCATTTTTTTTTTTGGTTGCAGCCATCATTGTTGTTTGGCGGGCCCGGGCTGGGGATCCGAACCCGCCACCTTAGTTGTACATGGCTGGCGCCTTAGCCGATTGAGCCACAGGCGCCGAGCCGCTCATAATATTTAACAAGGGAGAAAACTCCTCCCCAAGATACTTTTTGAACGCTAAAGAAAACTGTCTTAATAACAGGTACCTACTCCTCCCATCAATATGAGTAAAAAGCATTAATGCACGTATGTATGTGAAATTAATGTAAGATAAATATAACAAAATAAGATCAGTTCACAAGATTTGTTTGTATGCTGAGAAATTAGATAAAGGATACTAGTCTGAGAAGAGCAAAAACTGAAATCATTGGAAAATGGATAAATAAGAAAGACGGTACTGACCTGCCCTGTTGAGGGGAGAAAGTCTCTTGGTTAATATTCTGCATTCCAACCATGTCTAACAGGGATTTATGAGATGGTGGTAGAGATACTGTAGGAAGAGAGAGTAAATGTGATTGTCTGTATTCAAATTAAATTCCAGAATAAACGTAGTCATAAAATACCTGGAATCCTAATTTTCACTTTGTACTTAATTGTGCAAAATAGTCTCTAAGGCATGGAGGAAATGTACCAGGGCTGACTATTGGAGGGACCTATGGGATGGGCAGATCAGTTGTGAAGAGGCCCTGCCCACTTTGAATGTCTAGTAGACAGGATATCCCTGCCCAGGCCATGGACTGTAGTCTTACCACAAAAACATCTTAAATTTTGAGGAAAGTTGTCTTTGACATTATAAGTGATCAAGTTCTGAAGTGGCTGGTTGTAGTCAAAAGTGAAAGGCGAGCCCAAAAGTTCCCCTCTTCTCTCCGAGTTGTCATGTACAGTTTGATTGTCCTCAGTAGTTTTATAAGTCTACCTTTTCCCTGGGGCAGCCTGCCATTTTCCTGAAATGGGAACCAATTTAATTCAGGTTTATTTAATGGATTGATAGAGTTGAAGGGTAAAAGTTTGCCATGGGGAATAAATTGATGACTACTGTATTTTTGCCTCCAAGGTGAGAAGAGGGAGATACGGAGAGAAAAGAGTGAAGGATTAAGGCTGGGTTTAAAAGCAAGCTTTTGGGTCTCTGCAAATGATTCATTTCTGCTGGCTGGCATGTCCTTTAGACCTGCATGTCCCCTGGAGACAAAAAATGGGAAAATTAACCCCACACACTATGTATTTATCTCCTAAGGTCTTTCTAAATCCATAGTCCTCAAATAAATAATGCAATCAAATAAGAAGATAAAGTATAATATAGATTTAACATACTGGGAGATTGGAACTAGACCAGTGATTTTTTTTCCCTCACTGAATGAACATTTAAAACAGCAATATATTTTTGCATCACTAAAAGCAATATGACCCCTCGATCCCCAGGTTGGCACTGCCCATAGCAAGCCATGTAAATTTTGTTGACAAAGCTTTAGTCTACACCTTTTAGCCTGTGTAGTAACACCTGATCCATGGGCATCTCTACAAATCCCCTTTGATAGCTGTTTTTGTATTGCATTGAGAATAGATAAAGAGAAGTAGATTTTTACTGAAATCAAACAGAGTTGTTTCAAGGAATTTTTAGGGATGGACTTCTTTTTAGATAAATGATAAAAAAAGGTTCATAGGCAAAAGCACTGTCATTTTTCTTAAATGATAAATTAGAGATGTTCAGTTCCCAAAGCTTTCACTGATGGTGTAATAGGAGACAAATGTCCTACTTTCCTACAGAATCATCCCTGATGTCACTATTGGAGAACAAATTATGGACTGGACGGGCCCTGGGAAATTTTTAATTGTTCATTGAAGAGGGCTGGGAAAACTTTCACCATGTTTTTTTTAAAACCTTTCATCTTAGGATAACGCTAATTTGGCTTGCCTAGGTAAAGAATACTGGAATGGGTGAATCTCCAGGGCCACTGTTTCTGTGATTCCATTATCTAGCTGGGCCAATACTTCTTCACTTCTCCCTTCCCACTGGAAATGAGGGAAATAAAAAATAATTTAAACAATTTGTGATCACTTTCCCTAGCAAGTCACCTGCACATACCAAGAGTATGAGCTCCCAATACATTATTCAAAAAGATTTAACCATCTTACTCTTGCTTGTCTCTCATTAGTCAGGTTAAGTAATGGGCTTCTGAAATTCAAGGACTCTTGTATTTCTCTACTCAGACACAGGCAACCATGAGCAAGACGGAGTTTGGTTTAGTTCTTATTTAAAAAAAATATTCTTCATGTATAACTTCGCATCTTTTTATGTGAATGGATATGCAGTAGATATATAAACAAGTTATTTTAGTTAAGTTGTATGTTAGTGAAACTATGCTAGGCTAGGATGCAGTAACAAAGGACACCCAGATTTCAGTGGTTTAACCCAACAGAAGTTTTATTTCTTTTGCAAAATTCCACTGTGAGTCCAGGTTATTTTCCAGAGTAACTATTTCCTTACAGTGATTAATTGGTTAGAACTAATTGGCTGGGTCTGCCTAACTTTAAGGAGGTGGAGATGATCTGAGAAATGCAATCTTGCATGATTCTAGAAGAAAAGTTGATATAAGTGAACATTAAGGATGTATCAACTTGTGGTAAATGGGTTGCCTAAGAAAAGAAAAATTTTTTTTTGCAGTTTTTGGCCGGGGCTGGGTTTGAACCCACCACCTCTGGCATATGAGGCCAGTGCCCTACTCCTTTGAGCCACAGGCGCCACCCCTCCCTAAGAAAATTTTAACTTTCTTCTGTGATCTTGATCAAAGGGTCATACAGAAGGAGAAGAGAGGCTTGTGTATTTCTAAATTTTTAAAATGGAATTGAACTGAGCTGGCTAAGGGGAATGTCATAGATTTGTTCAGACATGCACTCAACTAACATAGCCTTAGTATTTTTGGTATATGTAGCTTCAATTTTTGAAAAATGATTTACAGCAGTATTCTTTTGTTTGTTAAAGAGACGATAATCTCAGTCACACAGTAGAGTGATCATAGCACATTGCAGACTCAAACCCTGGGCTTAAGCAATCCTCCTGCCTCATCTTTCTGTCTCACCACCCACATCTGCCTAATTTGTTTTTTTTTATGAGATGGGGTTTTGTGGCCAGGCATGGTGGTGCGTGCTTGTAATCCTAGTACTCTGGGAAGCCAAGGCAGGCAGATTGTTTGAGCTCAGGAGTTCGGAGACCAGCCTGTGCAAGAGCAAGATTGTATCTGCACTAAAAATAGAAAAATAGCCAGGTGTTGTGGTGTGTGCCTGTAGTCCCAGCTACTCAGGAGGCTGAAGCAAGAGGAATGCTTGAGCCCAGGAGTTTGAGGTTGCTGTGATCTAGGCTGACCCCATAGCACTCTAGCCTGGACAATGGAGTTGAGACTGTTTCAAAAGGCAACAAACAAACAAAGATTAGAGGTCTAGCTTAGTTTCCCAGGCTAGTTAGAGTTCTTTAAAGTCAAGAGTCAATAAACATTATGTGTTAAGGACCAAATAGTACATATTTTTTTTTGCTTTCTGTGTAATACAGTATCTGTCATAATCACTTTATTATGACAGTGTGAAAGCAGCCATTGACAGTAAGTAAATGAATGGGCATCGCTATGTTCTGGTAAAACTTTATTCACAAAAGGAAGCAGTGGGCTATACTTTCTGACTTTGCTTTAAATAGAGAAACTCTCTTGTTTGTGAATAAGAAAGTTTAAACACACTTTTTTTTTTTTTAACCAAGAGTTGAGCAAGGGCAAAGAAATTTAAAAACTGCAGTCAGGGCTCGGCGCCTGTGGCTCAAGTGGCTAAGGCACCAGCCACATACACCTAAGGTGGCATGTTCGAATTCAGCCTGGGCCCGCCAAACAACAATGACAGCTGCAACCAAAAAAATAGCCGGGTGTTGTGGCAGGCACCTGTAGTCCCAGCTACTTGGGAGGCAGAGGCAGGAGACTCACTTGAGCCCAGGAGTTGGAGGTTGCTGTGAGCTGTGATGCCAGCGTACTCTATCCAGGGGACAGCTTGTGGCTCTGTCTCAAAAAAAAAAAAACCAAAAAAACAAAACAAAACTCAGTCAGTGAAGGTCCATTAGAAATAAAGATAAAACTGCTCTGAAATGGGAAGTCCATGGGAAAATAGGTTTTGTATTTTTGTCATCTTTCACAACATGATTGACACTTCGGATCTAATTATACATGAACTTGTCAGTTAGGATGCTCTTGGACACAAAGAATGTAAAATGTTAAGACTGGCTTATGTATTATAAATATATTGGCTCTCATAACATCAAAGTTCAGAAATAATCTCCATGTTTTATGAAAGCACAGTCCTATTTTTCTTTCGTTCTACATTTTTGCTAGTATCAGCTTTGTCCCCTGGCTGGTCACTGTCACGGTCATGTGATGATTGCCAGCATTAATTGGGGCAACTTGCTTTCTTGTTCACATATCAGAGAGAGAATAGATATCTCTCCTTTAGCCATTGGACAAAAGCATTGTGCTGTCTCTATTTTTAATCTACCCTTAAACCAATTAATGTAGCCAGAGAATAGAACTACTGTGATTGGGTCCTGCTAATCTGGGTGCACTGGTGAAGCTATGGATGGAATCAAGCCCATCCAGTCAAAATAATGAATATTGAAAAAACAACACTATTACCTTACATAATGAACCCTTCTTTACTTGCTACTTCATCCAGTTGAAACTTGTAGCGTTTATTTATGAAAAGGTAAGATGGTTATAGGCAGTTTTTATGTTTAGCAGGAACCTGAAGCTAGGCATCACTAAATGTGGAAACCACGTACCAGCTTCAGATGCTTTACAATGTCCCTGAGTTGCCTCAGGGAACATCAGATTTCTTGCTCGAGGGGATGGTGGTTACAAAGTTCATTGGATATTTCTGAGTGATTCCATGAATAACCAAACTGGACGTAGTTAACATAATTAAGGTATACAAGAATTGTGGAGAATAAATTTGTTGTCAGGAATAAACAGAGAAGGGTAAACAGATATTCAGGGTATCCTGTGCTCCATCAGAGGATCTCAATCTAGGGCCAGGCACCATGGATGTCGCCTGTAATTCTAGCACTTTGGGAGGATGAGGCAGGTGGATTGTTTGAGCTCAGGAGTTTGAGACCAGCTTCAGCAAGAGTTGAGGCCTTGTCTGAAATAAAAATAAAAAAAGTTAGTCTGGCATGGTGGCTGATGCCTGTAGTCCCAGCAACGCAGGAGGCTGAGGCAGGAGGATTGCTTGAGCCCAAGAATTTGAGATTACTGTGATCTGTGCCAACACAGCACTCTACCAGGGTGACAGAGTGAGACTGTCTCCCCACCCTCCCAAAAGTCTCAGTGTAAGTCCATTCTGACAGCATTTTACTTTGTACATCCCAGAATGCTATGTTCACTTTTGGTTGTTGTTATCTCAAAAAGATGCCTCAGAGTTGAAGAATGTCTAGAGAAAAGTATCATAGGCACATTTAGCGCAAAATGGAGAACTGGAAGCAAATCCACATGACTAGTGCCAAATCTACCTGATCAGTGATATAAAACCATCTCGAATTTTCTAGCGTAATTCAGAGCAGTCCAAGATAGGCTATAACATTGAGACTTTTCAGTCTAGACAAATGAAGACTGAAGAGATACTATCAAAGCCTATAAAATAATAGATGTAACAGAAGGTGTGAGTAAACATATTCACTAGATCTCAGTATATTAATACTGAAGGATACAACATTTCAGCTGAGAACAATTTTAGGGCAAATGAAAAGACATGTCATGTGAAATGAGAAATCAATTTATAGCGATCATAAGTACCCCCAGAAATTGCTACTAGCTGAGCACACCCCCTCCCAAACCAAGTTTATATTAAACTGTTCCATCTGTAGCAAATTATGAAGGACAATGAAGATATTTTCTAGCTAAATTTGATTTTTGTGTCTAGTAGCTGTGAGCACAGCTTTGCTACACTTTGCACCATGCCCTGTTATAGTTCGTGTAGCAGGACTTACGTTTTCTTCTCCTAAAAAATCTATTTTCTTTGCTACACCTGCTTGTGCCTGGCCTTTAGGTGGTTCAATTTTACACTCTTACCCTAACTTCCTGATGAAGTGGGATGAGTTGAAATAACGCAAAAGAGTGTAGAGATATATAATTTGAGTGGAGTATGTACACAAAGACATGGCCATAGAACTGTGTAATTTTACAAACACCCTTTCTTATGACTTAAATTTATTCCCAGTGCAAGATCTCAACCGTAGTGATGCTGCAATTACAAGAGTTTTAATTTTCACACACATGGGTTTGAAATTGAGCCATGCATTTTGGTAAGCACGATTGTGTGGGATTTGGGGCATGCTTTCATTCTTACTTGCTCTTTTGTTCTCTCTAGACAATATTCAAAGTACAATATGTGTTTTGACTGACTTTCTGGCAATAGCATTTCCTTGCCTTGCTCATAGGTGCCTTGCTTAGTGCCCTGCACAGTATTATTCCTACTTGTGGTAAAAGAGTGTGATTGTTCATATGCGGGGTCAGAAAAAAAATGTCTGTGAAGATCCAAATAGTAAATACTTCAGGTTTACAGGGCATATAGTCTCTATTGCACTATTCATTTCTTCCATTTTAGCATGTGATCAGCCAGGGACACTATATAAATCAATGAACTCGCTGTGTTTCAATAAAAGCTCCTTTATGAACATAGAAATTTGAATTTACTATCATTTTCAAGTGCAATGAAATTACCTTTTTATTTTTTTTCTAGGTCATTAAAAAATTTGATAAACATTCTAGCTCATAGGCCATATAAAAATATGAGGTGGGCTAGGTTTGGCCTGCAGGTGAAGTTTGTAGACCCCTACTTCATAGTGAAGGATATCACAAGAGAGGATGCGGCTATGTTTTGGCTTTGGTTTACCTCCTTTACTAGTAGTGCTCTTATATTGTGAAAATCAGCCTTGTTTTGTGTTAGTTATTTCCTTACTTAGGGCAGTAACTATGTGTATGTATTCAAAATATCACATATACGTGAACCTCAACTTGAAAAAATGAGAAGAGATCATTTCTACTTTGTCTCTCATTTTACTTTTCCAAAGTATATGTTTGGAAACTGTATAGCAAAGCAGATCAAATATTTTCTTCATTGATTGTTTTATATTATAAGCCTACATGTATCACCACATAATATGAGTCGTCACCAAACAGTAAATCCTAAGTGTACCTATCCAGCACATGTACAAAACCCAGTAAAATCTGAAAAATGAGTGGATTGTGTAGCAAGAAGTATATATGGTAATATAATGATGTATTTTGTTGCCTTATTACCTTTGATTAAAAAAATGTAATTAATTTTAATTTTAATGTTAAGAATGAAAGAGAATATAAGTAAAATAGGGAAGCCTCCAAGAATGTAGATTCCTTCATCTGTGCTAAGATAGGATGGTCATTTTCTTCTCAGGTTGACATTCAGCCAGTGTGAATGTCTGGCATTACAGCTGACATCCATTTTCTTTTCTGATAGAATCTCAATACCACTTTGTTGCCCTTTGTAGATTACCCTGGCATCATATCTCACAGCAACGTCAAACTCTTGGGTACAAGTGATCCTCTTGTCTCAGCCTCCCAAGTAGCTGGGACGGGTACTGGCCACAAAAGCCAGCTATTTTTTAGAGATGGGGGTCTCACTCTTGCTCAGGCTGGTATCAAACTCTTGAGATTAAGCAATCTTCCCACCTCAGCCTCCCAGAGTGCTAAGATTACAGGCATGAGCCACTGCACTTGGCCTTGACATCCATTTTTGATTGAGCTATATTTATTATGTTTGATCAGTACCAATGATCTACCTGGGACATTTAAATGTTTGTTACTCAAAACTACTAAAAAACAATCAGCAGAATGAAGAGACTTCCTGTTGGATGGGAGAAAATATTTGTGAACTATTCACCTGACATAAAACTAATATCCAGGATATACAAGGAACTCAACATTAAAAAAAATTCCATTAAAAAGTGGCCAAGATTGAAACACATTCTTCTTAGTAAAGTATTACAAGAATGGAAAAGCAAGTATCCAATTTACTCAATACTAACGTGAAGTCAGTAGATGGTCTAATGTATGCCCAAATAGGAGAAAAAGTCATTTCAATTCAATTTGGAGGGAGGGTTAATGAGGGAGGGGGAGAAGATGTGGAGGTTGCTGTGTTCTTACTGAATGGTCATGGGGTGGGGAAGTTTGGCACATTTTGTGTGTGTGGGACATAACTACAAGAGAGACTCTAACAAAATCAAATAATTTGACCTTGTTGTTTATACCCTCACATTAACCTTAAATTTACTTAAAAGATGGCAAGGGACATTAACCCATTTATGCCTCACATTCCATTATTGGAATGGTAGTGACATGGGAGTAATTTATATCCTACTGCTCAAGGTCATCACAGAAGTCTTGATTTTTGACACAGCTGCCTCCTGAGGGTACATGTTATCAGGTGGTGCACAGTCATTGTTGCAGATCCTGGTGTGCTGGGATCTTGTCAAAAAGTCATGTGAAAAATTCAAAAATTTCAACCTCCAGCATAAATGGGTTAATAGGCATTTCTAGAACAAACAAAAGAAACAAATAAAAATGGACACTGTGTACATGAAGAAGTGCTTCACATCTCTAATCACCAGGGAAATGTAAATCAAAACCACAATTAGATAAATCTTAACCTCAGTTAAAATGACTATTATTAAAAAGACAAAAAATAACATAATGGAAAGGATGTGGAGATAGAGAACTCTTATGCACTATATGTGGTAATGTACATTATTACAGTCATTATGGAAACAGTATGGAGATTTCTCAAAAAAAAAATAGAACTACCATATAATCTAGGTTTACTACCACTATATTTGTGCAACTGAAATCAATATATCAAAAATATACCTGCCTTCACTGGGTAAACATATATTGTAGAATAGGGCCAGGCACCAAGGCTCACGTCTGTAGTCCCAGCACTTTGGGAGGGTGAGGCAGAAGGATTGCTTGAGGCTAGGAGTTCTGAGACCAGTTTGAGCAATATCAAAAGCCCTGTCTCTACAACAAATAGAAAAACCTGCCAGGCGTACTCAAGAGGCTAAAGCAGGAAGATCATTTGAGTCTAGAAGTTGGAACTTGGCAGTGAGTTATGGTGACACCACTGCACTCTGGCTTAGGTGAGAGGGTGAGCCTGTCTCAAAATAAAAAGTAGGTGAAGAATACTTTTTGCCATATAAAAGAATGAAATACTGTCATTTGTATTACCAAGGATAGAAATGGAGATCATTATATTACAGCACAGAAAGAAAAATAATGCATATTTTCACTCATATGTGGTAGCTAAAGTTGATCTCATGGAGGTGAAGAGTAGAATGATAGTGATAGTTACCAGAGACATGGACGGGTGTAGTGGTGGGGAAGGATGAAAATTGGTTGGTTAAGGGTAGAAACACAGTCAGATAGAAGGAATGATTTTTAATGTTTGATGCAAGTAAAGTAACTATAGTATAGTTAATTACAATGTATCATATATTTTAAAATACCTAGAAGAGAGAACTTGAAATATTCCTAAGATACGGAAATGATAATACTCAAGGTGATAGTTTAGATAACCCAAATATAATCATTACACAATCTGTGCATGAAACAAAATATATGTACCCATAAATATGTGTAACTATTTGTATCAATAAAAAAGTGAAAAAACAACAAAAAGAAAAGACATCTCTAAAGGGGTAGCAAGTAGGCCAACTATAGACGTCAGAACAAAAATAATTTAGGCCAAAAGAGACATACTGTCATCAAAGTACTCAGAAAAGTAACAATCCAGTACTCTGTGCCTAGTAAATACCATAAAAGAATGTGAACAAAATACAGGTAAATTTAGCTAAACACAGAGAATTTGCTACTCATAGAGACTTGGTAAATAACTATATATATATATATAGTAGAAGACAGAAAATTGAATCCAGAGTAAGAAAGATGTATGAAGTAATGGTGAACCGTGAAATTGTTAAACATAGGTAAATCTATTTAAGTATTGACTATGTAAAACATCAATAACACTAATGAGTCAAATGTAAGTTTTAAGTATGTTATAGTTTGAGTAATTCATTTGTTGGAGTTGTAAGCCCCAGTACTTCTGACTGTGAGCATATATTTTGAAATAGATTTGTTGCAGATGTACTTTAGATGAGGTCACATCATCTTGGATAGAGTTAGTCCCTCCTCCAATGCGACTAGTGTCCTTTTAAAAACGAGAAATTTGTACACAGAGACACAGAGACACACAAGGAGAATGATGGGTGAATTTTTAAATACACTGCCTTGTAACTGTCACAGGCTCTATCAGAAGCTAGAAGCAAGCCCTGGATGAATATTTTCCCTTCAGATTGCAGAGAGACCTTGGCTCTGCTCTCTTGACCTTAGACTTCTGGGCTCTAGGACTGTGAGACAATAGATTTGTGTTGTTTAAGCTGCTACTTTTCTGGTACATTGTTATAGAAGCCCTTATAAACCAAAGTATAAAATAGATGAAAACATTCGAAAACCATATTAGGTAAATGTAATCAGCTAACAGTTTCTTTAAGGCTCTATAGTCTAGGAGAAAGAGTAGAGGTGTTGACCGACATCAAGTATTCATGTGAAAAATTTAGGTGTAACCATCAAAATAATTTAAATTGAAATATCAGGAGGTGGAGGCTGGAAGATTCTTTGCGCTCAGGAGTTTGAGACCAGCCTGATCTATAAGTAAGAGAGAAATACTATCTCTACCAAAGTAGAAAACTTAGGCTGGTGTGATAGTGAGCACATGTAGTCCCAGCTACTGGGGAGGTTAAGGCAGGCGGATAGTTTAAACCCAGGAGTTTGAGGTTGCTAAAAGCTATGATGTCATGGCACTCTACTCAAGGTGAGAGAGTAAGACTCTATCTCAAAAAACCAAAAAACCATGGTGGGGAGGGCTCTTGCCTGTAATTCTAGCACTTTGGGAGGCCAAGGAGGGTGGATTGCCTGAGCTTAGTAGTTTGAGACCAGCCTGAGCAAGAGTGAGACCCCATCTCTAAAAATAGCCAGCTACTTGTAAGGCTACAGCAGGAGCATAACTTTAACCCAGGAGTTTGAGGTTGTTGTGAGCTATGATGATGCCACACCAGTGTAGCCTATATAACAGAGTGAGACTTTCAAACAAACAAACAAAAAATAAAGTTGGCTTAGCATCCATAGCACAGTGGTTACGGAGTTAGCTATATGCACCGAGGGTGGCAGGTTTAAATTCGGTGTAGACCAGCTAAACAACAATGACAACAGCAACAACAAAAAAATATATCCGGGTGTTGTGGTGGGTGCCTGTAGTCCCAGGTATTTTGGAGGTTGAGGCAAGAGAATCACTTGAGCCCAAGAGTTTGAGGTTGCTGTGAGCTGAGATGCCACGGCACCCTACCAAGGGTGACATAGTGAGACTCTGTCTCAACAGAAGGGGCAGGGGGAAAGAAATATTTACATCTAAACCAGTAGAGGACTACAAAAGGGAATTGTAAAAACTTAACTCACTATGACACTGGAAGGGAGAAAACAAGAGGAAATGAAAAGAATGATAAATAGGAAAAAATACAATAAGTTCAGCTATTATAAATAAGTTCAAAATATGAAAGACTTAAATTCCTATATTAAGTGTGTAGATGCTAATACTGAAGCTTTTATTTTATTTTATTTTATTTTTTTGCAGTTTTTGACCAGGGCTGGGTTTGAACCTGCCACCTCTGGCATATGGGGCCGGTGCCCTAGTCCCTTTGAGCCACAGGTGCCACCTAATACTGAAGTTTTTTAATGAACTATATGCTGTTGAGTATGGATGAATGTAAAAACCTAACACAGAGTTGAAAACAATGAGAAAGAGGGATGAGAAACACCAACTAAAATAAAGTTGGTTTTCAGAAATTAAGCAGGGCGGAGGGTGGAGTAGGGGATGGAAGAAAACCAACCTAAGAGGTACAGTGAGCGGTATCTGGATGTTGAGCACATTTACATCCCTGACTCAAGCATTATGAAAACAATCCATGTAACAAAAAACATTTTTACCCCTGTGAATGATTTTTTTTTTTGAGACAGAGTCTCACTATGTTGCCCTCATAGAGTGCTATAGCATCACAGCTCACAGCAACCTCAAACTCTTGGGCTGAAGCAATTCTCTTGCCTCAACCTCCCAAGTATCTGGGACTACAGGTGCCCACCACATCACCTGGCCATTTTTTTTAATTGTTGCAGTTGTCATTGATATTTAGCAGGCCCAGGCTGGGTTCGAACCCACCAGCCCTGGTGTATGTGGTCAGTGCCGAGCCACCCTGTGAATCAGTTTTAAAATGTCAAAAAATCCTTGTGATTTTACTGATTTAAAAAGTATGCTATTATAATTCATTGGTTAAGAAAAAATCATATGGTAAATTAGAAAATATTTACACTTGAACAACAGTGTTGACACAATGTAGCAAAACTTTTGTGATGCTCTTTTGAGAGTGACCTTTTCAGCCTTAAATGTATGGGATAGAAAAGTAACATCAATGAACTGTATTCACTTTAAGTAGTTAGAAAAACAACAAGAGTTGACCAATAAATAAATAAAGGAAATAAGGAAGGGAATAAAGTTAGAAGTATAAATGAATGAAATAGAAATCAAATCATTGGATCAACACAGCCAACATCTGGTCTTTCTTTCTTTCTTTTTCTTCTTTTATTAAATCATAGCTGTGTACATTAATGCAATTATGGGGTACAATGTGCTGGTTTTATATACAATTTGAAATACTTTCATCAAACTGGTTAACTATAAAAATACTAGAAGAAAGTGCATGGAAAACACTTGAAGAAATTGGCCTGGGAGTATATTTTATGAGGAGGACCCCCCCATACCTCCCAGGCAGTTGAAGCAACACCAAAAATACATTACTGGGATCTGATTAAACTAAAAAGCTTCTGCACAGCCAAGAACACAGTAAGTAAAGCAAGCAGACAGCCCTCAGCATGGGAGAGGATATTTGCAGGTTATGTCTCTGATGAAGGTTTAATAACCAGAATGCACAGAGAACTCAAACATGTTAGCAAGAAAAGAACAAGTGATCCCATCTCAGTGTGGGCAAGGGACTTGAAGAAAAATTTCTCTGAAGAAGACAGGTACATGGCCTATAGACACATGAAAAAAATGTTCATCATCCTTAATCATCAGAGAAATGCAAATCAAAATCACTTTGAGATATCATCTAACTCCAGTAAGATTAGCTCACATCACAAAATTCCAAAACCATAGATGTTGGCGTGGATGTGGAGAAAAGGGAACACTTCTGCACTGCTGGTGAGAATTTAAACTAATACATTCCTTTTTGGAAAGATGTTTGGAGATCACTTAGGGATCTAAAAATAGACCTGCCATTCACTCCTTCAATTTCTCTACTAGGTATATATCCAGAAGACCAAAAATTACTTTACAACATCTTGTCTTTGAAAATATTAGTATCTAAAACTAACAAAATAAACTTACTATAATATTGATAGACAAAAAAAATTGATTGTATTAGGAGTGGAAAAGGATACTATCATAAATACAAGTCGAGCTAAAAAACAATAATAATCTCTTAGATAACTGTGAATAAATGTTAATATTAGACAAATGGACATTTTATTTTTTTCCTGATTTTTAATTCCTTATTAAATCATAGTTGTCCATTAATGCATTTATGAGGTATAATGTGCTGATTTGATATATAATGTGGAATGCTTACATCTAAGCCATTAACATAACTATCTCCTTGCTTATTTGTTATGGTAAGACATTCATACTCTATTCTTTTTTTTTTTTTTTTTTTTTGTAGAGACAGAGTCTCACTTTATTGTTCTCACAAGATTGCTGTGGTGTCACACAGCTCACAGCAACCACTACATCCTGGGCATAGGCAATTCTCTTGCCTCAGCCTCCCTAGTAGCGGGACCTACAGGTGCCCGCCACAACGCCCAGCTATTTTTTTAATTGCAGTTTGGCCAGGGCAAGTTTGAACCCGCCACTCTCGGTATATGGGGCTGGCGCCCTACCCACTGAGCCAAGGTGCCTCCCCTTTATTCTTAATAGTTTAGAAATGTATCATTGCAGTATGCACATTAGGTTAGGTCCCCCCAAATAACCTCCCTCCTCCCAATGTCCCCTTCCCTCCTTTCGGCCTCCTCCTCCCTCCTTCTGGCCTCCTCTTCCTTCCGTTCTACACTATAGTTATGTTTGAAATCAGTATATAATCACCTACACATTCATAGAAATGGTAAAACAAAACAAATGGACATTTTAATGCAAAACTTTATTTAAACTATCTAAAACAGGAATAAAAGACCTGTATAAACACACATTAAAAACATTGTGTCAGTAGTAAAAAACCTATATACAAAAACAATCAGGTTTAGAGTATTTTGTAATAGTTCATTAAATTTTCAAAGAACAGGTAATGTCTTTTTTATATATAAACACTTTTACAAAAAAAAAGAAAGAACGTTCCCCTCAACTAATTTTTAGAGTCTAATATATTGTTACACAAACTAGATAGATAAACTTTGAGAAAGATACATTACAGGATTACCTTACGTAACGTGGATTACAGTTAGAAAAATCATAAGTATCAGTAGATTAAATCCATTAATTAACAAAATACCACCCCATGCTAATTTGGATTTATGCCAGAAATACAGTAGAACCTCCATAGTTGACCACTTCCCTACCTTGACCATCTTTTTAAGTTCACCTCATTTCCATAAACTATATGCATCACATTGTACTCATTGGAAGTTCCTTATGTTCACCACCTGTATATGTTGACCAGTTTGTTACAGTCCCTTGGGTGGTGAATTTATGGAGGTTTTACTGTGCTTAAGAATCATTTAACTGGCTCAGCACCTGTAGTTCAAGTGGCTAAGGCGCCAGCCACATACATCAGAGCTGGCAGGTTCAAATCCATCCCGGGCCTGCCAAACAACAATGACAACTACAACCAATAAATAGCTGGGCGTTGTGGCGGGTTCCTGTAGTCTTAGCTACTTGGAAGGCTGATACAAGAGAATCGCTTAAGCCTAGGAGTTGGAGGTTGCTGTGACCTATGGTGATACAGCACTCTACCCAGGGTGACAGCTTAAGGCTCTGTCTCAAAAAAAAAAAAAAAGTTGTTCAACTTTTAAAAAAATTGTTTCCTTTTATCACCTTAAAGAAGAAAAGTCATATAATATCTCAACAGATTTAAAAAAGCATTTACTATAATTTAGTATTATTTTATGATTAAAACATAACTCCTAAGAAACTAGGAATATAGGAGAATTTTTTAATTGGATAAATGTTATTGACCAAAAACCATTTGAAAGAAGATATTGTTGTACACTGTTATTATGTCTATGTGACAGATAATAAGAAAGGAAAAATAAAAGTTATTAGTATTCGTCACAGTGTAGGCACACTTCTTGGGGGCGGGACACAGTTACAAGAGGGACTTTGCCTAACAAATTCAATCAATGTAACTTAATTCTTTGTACCCTCAATGAATTCCCAAACAATAAAAAAAAACTGTAAAAAAAGATATTAGTATTCAGAAGGAAATAAACCAGAATCTATTCTCCAAGTATGATTCTTTATAGAAGTCTTAAAAAAAAGTCAGGTATACTGTTAGGACTGAAAAGGATTCAACAAAGTTTTTGAATAAAATTTCTAGAATTACATATAGGGATTTATTTTTCTGACCTAGGATTAGGAAAATAGTTCTTTATAAAAATTATTAGCTTCTGGTCTGGGAATGGAGCTGTGGAAAGAATAGAGACAAGCACAGGCTTTGCAAATCACCTGTCTGATAAGGGAATTGAATTCAGAATTTATAAAGTAATCTCTCTTTTTTTTTTTACATGAGTTAATTTTGATGTCCAAGCAGAAGGATAATGAAATAGATTTTCCATGCAAAATATTACATACATTAAATAACATATAGTGGTAACAATGCAGGGTAGGTTTCCTGGGGAGCAGACTCTGTGATAGAAATGTACATGCAGGTAGTGTATTTATTGGGCAGTGCTGTCTAGATAAGGACCAGTGGGAGTGGAAGAATGAAGCAGGACAGACAGAGCAAGAAGGTGAACTCTATTGAAGTCCCAACAAATGTCTCAGTTGATCCCTTAAAGAACTTCTGAAGTTGGGAAAGCCCCTCAAAGATCTCTGAATTGAGGTAACGGCAGGGTCTTTGGATATCTGCTGCCCCACAAAGATGAACTTTGAATGAGATGACTGTCTTTAGCCAGGGGCAATTTCCAGAGAAGAACTCAGCAGAGAGCAGCCAACTACCAATAGTCCTAGTAGCTGAGGGAAGGGGTGCTTCAGTAATAAAGTAATCTCAAAACGCAACAATAAGGAAGCCAGCAACCTAATTTAAAAATGGGCAAAGGATTTCAACAGGTACTTTACCAAATACAGCTGACAAATATAGTACATGAATAGATGCTCAACATCATTAGCCCATAGGGAAGCACAAATTAAAGCCATGATGAGATGCCACTATACACCTATCAGAATGGCAAAAATGATACTTTAAAAATATAAGTTCAAGTAGTAATGTGGCACAATTGCAATGTGTATACCTTGTCAGTGGAAATGTACAATGGTACGAATAGCTACTCTGGAAAATAGTTGGCAGCTTCTTATACAACTAAACATCCTATTCCCACACAACCCAGCAATTGCACTTCTGGGCATTTATCCAAAAGAAATGAAAACTTATGTTTACACATAAACTTGTACATGAATGTGTATAGTGGCTTTGTTCAAATTGGAAAGAACTCAAATTTCTATCCACATCAACAGACATATCGTGGTATATCCACATAATGGGATATTACTCAGCAATAAGGAAAAAAAATCAGATTTTGATTCACGAAGACTGTGCTAAATGAAAGAAGTCTGTCTGAAAAGGTTGCATGCTTTATGATTTTCCTTTATATGGCATTCTCAAAAAGATAAAACTACCGTGACAGAGTAGTTGTTAGGGCTTTGATGTATAGGAAGAGTGGGAGAACAAAGGGATGGTCTGGGTGGTATTCGGGGGTGATGTAACCATTCTGTATCTTGATTGTGGTGTTGGCTACATAAACCTGTCCATGAATTACAGTTCTTAGAACTGTAGAGCAATGGTTCTCAACCTCTGGGTTGCGACCCACAGGAACTGTATTAAAGGGCCGCGGCATTAGGAAGGTTGGGAACCACTGCTATAGAGCAAAACATAACAACTATGTTTGTGTTATTTGTACTTATAAGAGAAATCTAAAAATTACAAAAAGGGGATATATGTGCTATCAGAAGTATGATTATACATCCCAGTTTCCTTCAAGCAGGCTCAGTTTATGCGTTGCCCTGGTATAATTCTTATTAATAATAGTGTCAGTTCCAAAATGTCTGCCTTGAATGGTAAATTACATGCTCACCCTAAATATGAAGCCATTCATTTCATTTTCATTATAAAGTATGCGGAGCAAAATTAAAGAATGTATTGCTTTTGCTCATCATTCATATGTAGTAGCACAGAACTGGCATGGTACACTCAGGTTTTATTTTGGGGGAAGAGAGGATAAGAAAGGAATAAGGACTTTGGTTGGAGTAAATATGAGAAGATTAAAAAATAAACATCAAGTGACTCTAAATGGTAGAAAAGAAGAAAGTCATTTTTGATTAACAGCTCATGTCTTTTTTTGAACTTGATCATTTCTTGAGGCAAATGGGTGATTGGAAATGGTGGTGATCTGCTCCGTTTCCTCAAAATTGAAATGCTATGTGCTGGTGTCACAAATTCTCTTTTCCTACTAAAACTATATCCATGAATGGCCTTCACTAAAGAAATCTGTGCTTGGCAATTATATGAACAATAGCCATCGTGAGCTCAGGCACTACTATTACTGGTAATGCAGAGAGAGAAATTACAGACACAGTAGCTATACAAAGAGTAGAATATATTATTGTCACCCACTGCTTTAATGGGAAAAAAGAGCATGTCATTAAAGTCAAGTGCATCTTAGAGTACGTTCTCTTTAAAGAATGACTCAGTGTAATAACGTGACTTGCTGGTTACCTTTGGGTTTGATTAATAGTAATTCTTATATGACAACTTTAGGGACACAATTTATTCTACAGTCCATTTACAGCACTCCTTTAAAATAAATAGATTTTTTTCTTCAGAATTAATTTATTTTGCAAGTTCCCACTGCAGTCAGCATGATGCAAGAGGCTTTTCCCCTTTTGTCAAAAAGCTGTCCTAGACCATCCTTCCTCCCCAGCGCCTCCTCTCAAAGAAAGAGACAGAGCTCCCATTTGGCTATCACAATTATCTCTCACTGTTGCTTTCTTTTATTTGCTTCTCTTTTCCTAAAGATACCTTTATTCAGATAAAATTCATATGTTATTCAAGTTGCAGATTTAAAGTATACAACTCAGTATTTTTTTTATCATATTCAAATACGTCCAACCATCATCACAGTTGATTTCAGATTTTTTTTATTTCAAAGTTATAAAGGGGTATAAATGTTTTGGTTACATGGATGGCTTTTCTAATGCTTCAGTCAGGGCTATTCATGTGCCCATCACCCAAGGAGTATTCATTATACTTGTTAGGTGGGTTTTTAACCCTCCACCCTTGATTTCTAATCACTTTTACTTCTCTGTGTGCCCATGTATGTATGCCCACTGATTAGTTCTAAAATATTAGAGAGTAATGTGATGTTTGCCTTTCCATTCCTGAGATACTTCACTTAGGATAAGGGTGTCCAGTTCCATCCAAATTGCTGCAAAAGACATTAACTCTTTTCTTTTCATGGCTGAGTACTGATGCTATGGGTATGTGTGTGTATGTATACGTATTAACCCTTGGGGGAGTATTCAGAAACAAAATGTGCCAATTGAGGTGTGTGGCATTTGCAGCAACCCAACAGCCGTTGAGATACATGGTGCACCCTACTAGATGTCCTTTGATTTATTACTAATCAAAGTAATTCACCCAAGTTGGTTTCAGTTATTTCAGGCACAATTGTGAAAAATATTGAGTATGAAGAAGCATACGATGCTTACAGATTCTAGTCAGGTAACATAGCAATATCATGGGTCCTTAAGTTTTTGTTTGTAAAATGAACACCTACAGGCGTCTGCGCTAAATGAACGTGTGCCTTGAACACTTACAGGTGTTGTTTGCAGTCAATTGGGTAATTCACTCGTAAATTAATAAGAATTTAAGCTGATTCCACACCTTTGCAATTGTGAATTGTACTGTAATAAACGTTTGAGGGCACAGATGTCTTTTTGATAGAAAGACTTCTTGTCCTCTGTGTGGATTCCCAGTAGTGGGATTGCTAGATACAGTGGTAGGTCTGCTTTTAGTTCTTTGAGGAATCTCTATACTGTTTTCCATAGGGATTGTACTAGTTTGCACTTCCTATAACCAGTGTATAAATGTTCCTTTCTCTCTGCATCCTCACCAGTATCTACTATTTTTTTGACTTTTTAAAAATTTTTATTTATTTTATTTTTATTAAATCTGTGTACATTGATGCATTTATAGGGTTCAGCATACTGATTTGATATACGATGTGAAATGCTTACATTGAACTGATTAACACATCCATCATAATGATACTCTTTTCTTAATAGTTTTGAAATGTACCATTGTATTATGTACATTAGGTGAGGTCCCCCAAAATATCCTCCCACCTCTCCCTTCTCTCTCCTCTCCCTTCCTACTTTCTTGACTATAGTTATGTTTTAACATTCGTATGAATGTGTAGGTGATTATATATTGATTTCATAGTAGTATTGAGTACATTGGATACTTTTTTCCCCATTCTTGGCGATACTTTACTAAGAAGAATATATTTTTGACATTTTAAGAATAGTCATTCTGACAGGGGCAAGCTGTTATCTAATTGTGGTTTTCATTTGCATTTTCCTTATGATGAGTGTTTTTTCATGTTTGCTGCCCGTTTGTCTACTTTTGTAAAGCTTCTTTATGTTGTTTGCCCATGTTTTAAAGGTGTGGGTTTTTTTTTTTTTTTTGGATACAGTTTCACTTTATTGCCCTTGGTAGAGTGCCATGGCTTGGCATTACAGCTCATAGCAACCTCAAACTCTTGGGCTTAAGTGAATCTCTTGCCTCAGCCTCCCAAGCAGCAGGGACTACAGGTGCCCGCCACAAAGCCTGGCTATTTTTAGAGATGAGATCTCTCTGGCTTGGGCTGGTTTCAAACTCAGGAGCTCAAGTAATCCACCCGCCTCAGCCTCCCAGAGTGCTAGGATTACCAGCATGAACCATTGCACCCAGCCTTTTGATGTTTTTTTTATTTTTCTTCTTGTTTGAGTTGTTTGAGTTTTTTGTAGCTTCTGGATATTATTGCTTTTCTTTTTCTTTTTTTTTGTGCTGCCTTTTTTTTTTTTTTAGTGACAGAGTCTCACTTTATCACCCTTGGTAGAGTGCCATGGCATTACAGCTCACAGCAACTTCCAGCTCTTGGACTTAGGCGATTCTCTTCCTTCAGCCTCCAAAGTACCTGGGACTACAGGCACCCACCACAATGCCTGGCTGGCACCCTCCTCACTGAGCCACAGGTGCCACCCTGGATATTATTTCTTTATCAGAAGTGTTTGTAGTTTGTGAATATTTTCTCCCATTCTATAGATTTGTCTATTTGCTGTGTTGATTATTTCCTTTGCTGTGCAAAAGCTCTTTAATCAAGTCCCAGTTAATTATTTTTGTTGGTTCCTCTGGGGTCTTACTCATAAATTCTTTGCGTAGGCCAATGTCTACAAGAGTTTTCCTAACATTTTCTTCTAGAAATTTTATCATCTCATGCCTTACAATTTAAGTCTTTTATCCATCTTGAATGCTCATTTTTGTAGGTAGTGAAAGATAGGGGTCCTGTTTCATTCGGCATGTGTGTATCACATTTTCCCAGCACTATTTATTTATTTTTTTATTTTTATTTTTATTTTTATTTTTTTTGAGACGGAGCCTCAAGCTATCCCCCTGGGTAGAGTGGCATCACAGCTCATAGCAACCTCCAACTCCTGTGCTCAAGTGAGTCTCTTACCTCTGCCTCCCAAGTAGCTGGGACCACAGGCGCCCGCCACAACGCCCGGCCATTGTTTGGTTGCAGCCATCATTGTTGTTTGGCGGGCTGGGCTGGGGATTCGAACCCGCCACCTTAGGTGTATGTGGCTGGTGTCTTAGCTGATTGAGCCACAGGCGCCGAGCCTCCCAGCACTATTTATTGACTAGGGCTTCCTTTCCCCAGTATATATTGTTGTCTTCTTTGTTGAAGTTCAGTTCATCATAGGTAGAAGGTTTTTATTTTTTTAGAACATTTTTATCACCTTAGAAACCTTGTATTATACCCTTTAGCTATCACCCCTATCTCTTCATCCCTATGGCCCAGGCAACTATGAATCTATTTTCTGTCTCTGTAGATTTCCTTATTCTGCATTTGCATATGCATGAAATCATACAGTGTAGGGTCTCTTGGACATGACTTATTATACTTAGCATAATATTTTAAGGGTTTTTCCATACCGTTGTTTATAAGAGTTTCATTTCTCCACATCTTTGTCAATACATCTTGATTATAGCCATCCTAGCGGGTGTGAAGTAGTATTTCATTGTGTTTTCATTTGCATTCCCATGATGACTAATGAGATTGAGCATCTTCTTATGTGCTTATTTTCATTTATATATCTTTTTGAGAAATGTGTATTCAGAATTTTTGCCTATTTTAACTGAATTGTCTTTTTTTGAGATGTATTTTTTTTATGTTTTAGGTTTAAGCCTTTGTCAGAAGTATTATTTGTAAAATTATTCTGTGCATGTTTTTTTTTTACTTTATGGATGATAGCCTTTGAATTGGAAAACAAAAATTGCCTTTGATTAAGTCCAATTTATCAGTTTTTCCTTTGTTGCTTTTGCTTTTAGTGTCATAGCTAAGAATCCTTGCCAAATACAAGGTCATGAAGATTTCCCACCATGTCATCTTTGAAGAATTTTATAGTTTTTATGCTTGTTTTGGAGTTTTGATCCACTTTGACTTAATTTTTACATATTTTATTTAGTTAAGGGTCTAACTTCTTTCTGTTGTTTGTGGATATCCATTTGTCCTAGAACCATTTGTTTAAAAGACTGTTGTTTACCTGTTGAATGATTGTGGCACCATTGTCAAAAGTATTTTGTATAAATTAATTTTTAGATTCTAGATTCCATTCCATTAATCTATATTTTTTCCCATGTGCCAGTACCACATTGTCTTGATTGCCATTGTTTTGTAGCATTTTTTTTTTTTTTGAAATTGGGAAGTATAAGTTCTCCTGCTTTATTCTTTCATGTAGGATGTTTTTAGCTCTTCTGGATCTCTTACAATTCCATATGAATTTTAGAAATAAGCTTGCCAATTTATTGAAAAAAGTTAGCAAGGATTTTGACATGGATTGACCTTAGTCTGTTTCAGTTTAGGAAGTATTGCTATCTTGCAATGTGAAGTCTTCCAATCCATGAATATGGGATGTTTTTTTCATTTATTTTGATCATCTTTAATTTTCTTCAATGATGTTTTATAGTTTTAGTTGTATATGAGTTGAGTTGTTTTTCGTTGAATTAATTATTCAACATTTTATTTTTGATGGCATTGTAAATGTAATTATTGGACATTTTTAATTTTTTTGATTATTCATTGCTAGTGTATAGTAATGCAATTAGCTTTTGTATATTGATCCTATAGCCTGCATTCTTACCGAACTTGTTAGGTTAGTAGTTTTTAGTGGGTTTCTCAAGATCTTCTATATGCAGTTTTATCATCAGTGGATAGAAGTATGATACTTTTACTTCTTCCTTTCCAATCTGGATTTTTTTTTCCTTGTCTAATTGCCCTTGCTAGAAATTCCAGGGTAATATTGAATAGTAGTGGTGAAAGAAGAAATCATTGTTTTGTTTCAAACTTAGGGGAAAAATATGAAGTCTTTCACTTTTAAGTACAATGTTATTTGTAGGTGTTTTGTAGACCCCTTTATCAGATTGTGGCAGTTCCTGGCTATTCATAGTTTTTAGAGTGTTTTTATTATCATAAAAATTGCTGGATTTTGTGAAATGATTTTTATAAGACTATTGATATGTTTGTGTTATTTTTTAAAAAATTCTTTTGATATACTATAATACAATAAATGATTTTTGGATAATAAATGTGTATCCCTGGGATAAATTCCATTGGGTGACTGTGTATAATTCTTTCTATATATTGCTAAATTTGGTTTGTTAGTTTTTTATTGAGGTTATTTGGTGCTCTTTTTATCGGTTCTATTGTTTTATATTATTGAGAAACATCACTGCTATAGCATTTCTTTCTTTTTCTCTATTCTGTTATTAAAATGTAAATCTGCTTTTAAAATATAAGATGAGGACCAAAATAAATTTTAAAGTTGAAACAGTTTTTCTCCAAAGTTTATTTGTGAATAGAGTTATGGCTTTTTTTTTTTCCAGTGATAGAGTCTTACTCTTGCTCTGGGTAGAATGCCCTGAAATCATAGCTCACAGTAACTTCAAACTCTTGGGAGCAAGTGATCCTCTTTCATCAGCTTACCTAGTAGCTGAGACTATAGGTACCCATCACCATGCCCTGCTAGTTTTTTCTATTTTTAGTAGAGATTCTACCTTTAGTCTTGCTGAGGGTGGTCTTGATCTCCTGAGCTCAAGCAATCCACCTGCCTTTTCTTCCCACAGTGCTAGGTTTACAGGCATGAGCCACCCCACCTGGCCTATTTTACTTATTTTTGCTTATTTCCTGCAAATTAACTTTTATTATTTTTCCATCTTTTTTTACACAACAAATCTTTTTATTTATATAGTTTTGTTCTTCTTTTATATATTTTTTAAATAAACATTTAAAATAACACAGAAGAGGGTGGAGCAAGATGCCCAATCAGGAAGACCATCAGGCCCAGCACTCCTGGGGCAACTGAGAAATGAGAGTCAGGTTGCCTTTGGACAGGAGATTTTGCTTGGAGCTTTGGCTCAGGGTGCACTGTGAGGTGGCAGGGTGCTGGTTGCTATATGAGAACTGGAGCAGTGGACATGTTAGTCAAGTCTTGCATGGGCTGCCATGGGAGACCTGCGGGGAGGAACTGAGGAGGTCAGGAATAGAGGAAGCCTTTTTGCAGCTTTTGGTTCTGGAGGAAGAGTGTTTAGTGGATTGCTTGGAAAAGTGGGCAAATCGGAAAAATATATAGCAGCCAGATTTGAGGGCTAGTTGGAGAGGACTTGCCACTGGTTTGGCGATGGTAAAGACAGCCATTCTGGGAAGGTCCTTGCAGCAAAGGGTCGGCCATTATGGCAAGGTGGTGAGAAGGTCGTGAGGCCTGGTCCCCTACAGGAGCACAGCCATTTTAGTTCCCTCTGCTAGGATTTGTCCTCTAGTGCTGACAGGCTCGGGGACTCCAGCATCCCATGTGAACTGTTGTCTGGGGACAGGGTAAACCTGCCTTCAAAGGATTCAGGAGACATCTGAGTTCCCAACCTGACAGAACCTGAATGCTGAGGAAATAACCTATCGCTGTGGACAATTAAGTTGGGGATCTGGTCTATGCCTGTGTTGTAGAGAGAGGTTATCAGCTGTGTTGTTCATCCCCTAACACTACAGTGCCACCTGATGTCCCACCAATATATTGCAACACAAATACTTTCCTACTAGTTGGACCCTCCCACCATATTATATATATATATAGTTTATGTATATATAAAAGTTTACTGTCAAAGTTTTTTATTTTGTTTATTTTTTCTTTTTTTCTTCTTGTTAGTATTTTCTCCTTTTATTGTTCTTTTATTTATCTATTACTGAGGTTGCTTATTTTTGGTAATTTAGAGCTTTTTGATATTTTGCGTTGATGTGTTCTGTTTCTTGCTTATTTTATGGTTGGTTCTTTTCTTAATCTCTATTTTTTCTTTCTTTTTTAAAATTTTTTTATTCTTTCATCAAGAGCAAGAGCTCCTGTCTTTTTTGGTTATAGTATTTTAGCCTCATTTATTCTCTCTCCATATTTCACTCCACTACCTTCCCTCCTTGGACAGAGACTCTTCTACCTTTCTCATTTTTCCCACAATAATTGGCTCTGCAACAGCTAAGCTATCCACTCCCTTTTTCTTGTCTTTCTCCTTTCATTCTTTACTCCACTTCCCCCTCTCTCCTCTATTAGATACAATAGTATCTTTAATTTCCTTTATCCTTCTTATCTTAATATTATTTCTTTTCTTTTCTTTTTTTTTTTTTTTTTTGTGAGAGCTGCCTATCCTGGCAGATAGGCCACAGCAGTGATAGGGCTCAAGGGGGTAAGAGACCTTTCTACCTCTGGCCCTAGGAAAATAGTATTGGCAAAACTATGCTGCAGAATTTTTCTATTTTGTTTTCATTCTTAGTTAACTTTTCCTTAATGTTTTTTGTTTTTGCTGTGTTTCTTCCCTTCCTAGTTTTAGCAGAGGAAGAGTCTGGCTCTGCTCAGGCAGGTAAGGACTGCTTGATTTTGAGGAACCCTCCCAGTCCAGCCCCCTCAAAACCCTTGAGTTACAAGCATGACCTCAGCTCTGTCCTGATCAATATCATTTCTTCCATTACTCTCAGCCTCTCTTCCTGACCTTCTCTCCTGTTCTCCAAGTATTTTTCTCCTTTTTCTTCTGTCATTCCTCTTTCCCTTTTTTCTTTTCTTCTTTTTCTTTAATTTTATTCTTTTCTTCTCTTCTACTCTTCTTTTCTTTTCTCCCTGTTTCTCCTGCCTGATCCTTACATTTCTCTCCATTTTTTGCCTCATACCAAGAGATTTCTTCATCACATAAATTCTAAGACAAGGTAATCTGAAGTAGATGAGGAACTGAGAAGGAAAAAGGTGCACAAAGAAGTGAACAAGAAGAAAGTACACATGAGGAGGAAACAACAGAAAAATTCAGACACCTTGAAAAACAAAAATAGAGCATCTCCTCCAAGGGACCACTAGGCAGCTTCTGCAGAAGACTCAACCAGTAAATAATTAATGGATCTGACAGAAAGGGAATTTTAAAATATGTATGATTAAGATAATAAAGGGAGTGGATGAGAAAATAGAAAAAGCCAAAAGTCAGATGAGAGATATGTAGAATATGGAAAAGATGTGAATGAGCTTAAAGAAATGTAGGAGACATTCTTGCTAGGGTTAGATGATATCTCAGGGAGGTTTTGATTTGCATTTCTCCAACAATTAGGGATGATGAGCACTTCTTCTTATGTTTATTAGCCATTCGTCTGTCTTCTCTAGATAAGTTTCTATTCATCTCTCTTGCCCATTGATGGAAGTGGAACACATTATACTTAGCAAAGCATCATAAGAATGGAGAAGCAAGAATCCCATCCCACTCAATTCTGATACAAGGACAATTAATGACCTAGTGCATGGTGGGGGGGGGAAGGGGAGAGCAGTGATAGGGAAGGAGGGAGAGAGGTGGGGGAAAAGGAGAGCACAGAGAAGAAAGGGGGAGGGGGAGAGGAAGGAAAGAAGGGAAGAGGGTGGGGGATCATGATGTGTGACACACATTTGGAGGGCAGGATACAATTATAAGAGGGACTTTACCTAACAAATGCAATCATTGTAACCTGGTTCTTTGTACCCTCAATGAATTCCCAACAATAAAAAAAAAAGAAAAATGAGGGAGACAATCTGGGAATATAAAGAAGCAATAGAAAGTATCAAAAATAGATTAGACCACAAAGAAGAAAGAATATCAGAGTTAAGGATAAAGTCTTTGAGTTAACACAGGTAGTTACAGAGTCAGAAAAAAAGAGAGAGAACGTAGAGCAGGTGCTTACAGAAATATGAGATGCCATGAAGTGTTCAAACATATGGATAATAGGAATCCCCGAAGGGGAAGAAGATTATCCCAAAGGTATGGAAGCCCTACTGGAGACTATCATAAATGAAAACATCCCTAGTTTTACTAAAGATCCTGACACACCCCTTTCAGATGGATATCAAGCCCCAGGTTATCTCAACTATAACAGAGCCTCTCCAAGACATATTGTAATGAACCTGTCCAAAGTCAAGATGAAGGAGAAAATTCTGCAAGTAGCTAGGGTAAGTGCTAATTGATCTTCAAGGGCAGAGCCATTGGGATGACAGCAGACTTTTCAACTGAAACTTTCCAAGCCAGAAGAGCTTGGAAAGAGCTTCAACATCCTTAAACAAATAATTTTCAGCCTGGAATCCTATATCCTGCTAAACTTAACTTCAAAAGTGGTAGAGAAATCAAATCTTTTGCAGATATACAAGCATTGAGGAAATTCATCACAACAAGACCAGCTCTGCAGGAAATACTTAGACCTATTCTCAATACTGAACACCACAATGGACCACCACCAAAGTAAACACCTAAAAGCCAAAGGCCATAGCTTAGCTTCCACAGTGGCACAAAGGGTGAAAATACATAACAAATTATCTCATAATAAGATGAATAGAATTCCACCATAATTATTGATACTCTCAAAAAACATCAATGGATTGAATTCCCCACTGAAGAGGCATAGGCTGGCTGATTGGATTAAAAAACATAAGCCATCCATCTGCTGTCTCCAGGAGACATACCTAGCCCTGAAGGACAAATGAAGACTCAGGATTAAGGGATGGAAAATAGTGTTCCAAGCAAATGGAAATCAGAAGAAAGGAGGGATTACAATCTTACTCTCAGATATAAGTGGATTCAAAGCAACGCTAGTTAAGAAAGACAAAAATGGAAACTTCATACTGGTCAAAGGAACAAAATGACAAGAAGACATCTCAATTTTAAACATTTATGCACCTAACTTAAATGCCCCCAGATTTAATAGTCAGGGACTTCAACACCCCTCTGACAGAACTGGACAGAAACTAAATAGAAACTAAACAAGGATATAAAGGACTTTAAATGTGACCCTAGAACAAATGTGATTCATAGACATATACAGAAAACACCAACCCAAAACATACCAACCGAAAGCAAAAGAATATAGCTTTTCCCCATCAGCTCATGGCATGTACTCCAAAATAGATGACATCCTAGGATACAAATAAAACCTCAGCAAAATGAAAGGAAAGGAAATTATATCATGTCTCTTCTCAGACCACAAGGCTATAATGGTGAAACTCAACTCCAAAAAAAAAAAAGTTCATCCACACACAGTCTTGGAAACTAAACCTTATGCTGAATGATAGTTGGTTTCAGGAAGAGATAAAACAGGAATTTGTTAATTTCCTCAAATATAACAACAGTGAAGACGCAAGTTACCAAAACCTCTGGGATACTGCAAAAGCAGTCCTTAGAGGAAAGTTTATTGCACTAGATGCCTATCTTCAAAAAAAAAAGAACAATCTAACCTTAGACCCAGCAAAAGAAAAGAAATAGCCAAAATTAAATCAGAGATTAATGAAACTGAAAGAAAAAATCATTCATAAAATTAACTAAACAAAAAGTTGGTTTTCTGAAAAAGTAAATAAAATAGACAAATTTTTGGCCAGACTAACTAGAAACAGAAAAATAAAATCTCGAGTAACCTTAATCAGGAATGATAAAGGGTAAACAACAACAGATGACACAGAGATAGAAGAGATTATCTCTGAATACTACAAGAAACTCTATGCCCAGAAATTTGACAATGTGGAGGAAATAGATCAATACTTGGAATCATACCCTCTCCCTAGACTTAATTTAAAAAAATAGATCTTCTAAACAGACCAATTTCAAGCTGAGATCAAAGAAACAATAAAATATCTCCCAACAAAAAAAATGCCCTGGTCCAGATGGCTTCACGCCAGCATTCTATCAAACCTACAAAGAAGAGCTTATTCCCACACTGCAGAAATTATTCCAAAAAACTTGAGGAGGAAGGACTCTTCCCCAAAACATTCTCTGAAGCAATCATCACCCTGATATCAAAACCAGGAGAAGACCCAACTAAAAAGAACTAAAGACCACTTTCACTAATGAATATAGATACAAAAATTCTCAACAAAATCCTAGCCAATAGATTACAGTTTATCATAAAAAAAGTCATACACTACGATCAAGTAGGTTTCATCCCAGGGATATAAGCATGGTTTAACATATACAAATCCATAAATATAATTCACCATATCAACAGAAGCAAAAACAAAGACCAGACCATATGTTCCTCTCAATAGATGCAGAAAAAGCATTTCATAAAATTCAATAAAACTCTGAAGAATATAGGCATTGGTGGCACATTTCTTAAACTGATAAAGGCCATCTATGACTGTCGTAACCCAGCCTTCTTTCCCCTGCCCACTCCTATTCCCCAGCCCTCACCTGTCCCCCCCTCCAGCCCATTTCCCTCCTCCTCCCCCCTTCTCCCCCCAGAGTCAACTCAGGAACAAGCCAAGTCCCTCCTTCCCCCATGGTGTCTGAGAACAGTGCTTCCCAGCCACATTCTCAGGCCCCCTCCTTCCCCTAGGGTTGCCAAGAACAAGCTTCAGGTAGAAAGAAAAAAAGTCCCAAGTTTCACAAAACCCCCAAGTTCTCAGTAGATGAACAATGGTGGAAAATTCACTGAGACTTGATTACTGTCGTATAACCATAACCATTGTGATATGAGATGTATCCATTGTCAACGAAAGCTGTATTAATTATTGTCCATTGCTGTATCCATGACTACCCAAGTTGTAACCCCCCTTTAACCAGCCACGTTTTACTTCTGTAATATGCTTGCCCAAAGCCTATAAAAGGCAACTCACCGTCACACCTGGGCTGCTGACTGTCTCTCAGAGCAGCAGCCCCTATGGCAGGTAAAATAAATTACCAATTAATTACCTAAGTAAGTGTCCGACTCTATTTTTCCAGCTCTCCTAAGTTATTTCATGACAAACCCACAGCTAATATACTGAATGGAGTAAAACTGAAAGTTTTTCCACTTAGAACTGGAACAAGACAGGGTTGTCCTCTATCACCACTACTATTCAACATAGTGCTGGAATTTCTAGCCAACACAGTCAGGCAAGAGAAGGAAATAAAGGGTATCCAAATGGGAACAGGGGAAGTGAAACTCTTCCTCTTTGTTGATGATGTGATCTTATAGTTAGAGAACCCCAAAGCCTCAACCACAAGACTCCTGGAAGTCATCAAAAAATACAGCAACGTCTCAGGATATAAAATCAATGTCCACAAATCAGTAGCCTTTGTATATGGCAATAACAGCCAAGATGAGAAATTAATCAAAGACACAATTTCCTTCTCAGTAGCTTCAAAGAAAATGATATACCTAGGAACATACCTAACAAAAGAGGTAAAGGACCTGTATAAAGAAAACGGTGAAACCCTAAGAAAAGAAATAGCAGAGGATATTAACAAATGGAAGAACATACCATGCTCATAGCTGGGAAGGATCAACGTTGTTAAAATGTCTGAACTTCCCAAAGCAATCTATAGATTCAATGTCATCCCTATTAACATACCAAGATCATACTTTCGAGACTTGGAAAACATAATTCTTTGTTTTGTATGGAACCAGAAAAAAACCTGTATAGCCAAGGCAATTCTTAGTAATAAAAACAAAGCTGGGGGCTTCAGCCTACCAGACTTTAGACTGTACTACAAGGCCATAGTGATCTAAACAGCATTGTTTTGGCACAAAAATAGAGACATAGACATCTGGAACCTAATAGAAAACCAGGAGATGAAACTAACAACTTACATCCAACTAATCTTTGATAAACCAAACAAGAACATATAGTGGGGGAAAGAATCCCTATTCAATCAATGGTGCTAGGAGAACTGGATAGCCACATGTAAAAGAGTGAAATTAGAACTGAACCTTTCTCCATTCACAAAAATTGACTTGAGATGGATAAAAGACCTAAATCTAAGGCACAAAATAATAAAAATCCTTGAAGAAAGTGTGGGAAAACACTTGAAGATATCGACCTGGAGAAAGACTTTATAAGGAAGAATTCTATGGCAATTGCAACAACAACGAAAAATAAACAAATGGGACTTTATTAAACTGAAAAGCTTCTGCATAGCTATGGCGACAGCAGCCAAAGCAAACAGACAACTTACACAATGGGAAAGGATATTTGCATATTTTGAATTGGACAAAAGCTTTATAACTAGGATCTATAGAGAACTCAAATTAATATAAAAACAGCCAACAATCCCTTAGATCACTGGGTAAGAGAGATGAATAGAACCTTCTATAAAGAAGACAGACAAATGACTAACAAACATATGAAAAAATGTCCATCATCCCCAGTTATTAGAGAAATGTAAATCACAACCACCCCCACATATCATCTAACCCCAGTGAGAATGGTCCACATCACAAAATCCTGAAGCTGCAGATGCTGGTGTGGTTGTGGAAAGAAGGGAACGCTTTTACACTGCTTATTATTTTTCCACCTTCTATGAAGCAGTGAACTGGAGAGTTAGTTATCCTTTATAGCTGAAACTGCATTATTTAATAACAATTGAAGTAAAATGGTTCTAGGTTAAAGTAGAAGGAGTTAAGGTAAAACATCAAGTCCATTACCAACTATCTCTGCCTGCCTAATCAGATTTAAAGTTTGTTCCCTGCCCCTAAACTCTGCTCCTCTTTTCCATTTAATAATGACAAGCATATTGTGCTTCATTACCCTCTACTGATTAATTCTTTCTTCTATGTCTTTTGGGTAACTATGAAGTACATGTCTTGCAACTAACATGGTCTCTGGTCACTTTTTGCATTTCTGCCTGAAATGGCAATTCTATCAAAAGCTCAAGGACTGCCACTTTTACATGGCTCTGTTTTTTTTTTTTTTAAGACAGAGCCTCACTGTGTCACCCTGGGTAGAGTACTGTGGCATCACAGCTCACAGCAACCTCAAACTAGTGGGCTTAAGCGTTTCTCTTGCTTCAGCCTCCCAAGTAGCTGGAACTACAGGCACCTGCCATAACACTTGGCTATTTTTTGTGTTGTTGTTATTGTTACTGTTGTTTAGCAGGCCGGGCCAGGTTCAGAACCCACCCTAACCCCTGAGATATGGGCACCAAGACTACATGCCTCTGTTTTATCATGATTAAATTGGCAGTCAGTAGGTGGGTGTATGTTGTTCAGGATAAAGACACTACTATCCTCGTGTCCAGTTCTCATTCTCAACATCTTCAGTGATTTGTGCTCCAGCGATAAGTCAAAACCTTCTTAGCCTAGTATCCAAGACCCTCTGTAATGTGGCCCAGTCTATGTAGCCAAGCTCACTTACCACTGTTTCTCATCACACAGCATTTGCTGTAGTTAGGGTGTCTTTCTTCTTGTCCTAGAAGCACAGTGAATTCTTCCCTCCACATGTTATTTTCATTAAGTAGAATGCCCTAACCTCTGTTCTGCACTAATCTAAACTCTATAAAGTACAATGTAAACCACTGATCCATGAAGCCATTCTTGTCTAGATCACCCTTTGGTAATCTCCTCTGAACTATAGCATTTACAATTATGACAATAGATTTATAGTAATGCCATTTCCTATTGTTTATTGTTTCAGCTGTGTTACTATTCTCTTCCTCAATAGAAAAGATAGCATCTCATAACCCTTCTACTTCTTGCAGCACATGACAGGTACTTAGGAAATGTTGATGTTTGGCTGGAATACCCATTTCAAATTTTATCTCACTGTTTTAAATAACCAGAAACTGATCATTCATCTCACCAGCTACTCCTATCACCAGCTACTCCCAGAGCTTCTTTTCTCTTCCTGCAATTTTCATTCTTCAGCCAATCATTAAATCTATCTTAGAGATACAAGACCAAAACAGTATATCTACCATAGAGTCATTTCACAATTTTAGCTTTCTGAGTTTCCTGGTGCTGTGTACTATTACAAGAACACCCAGCAAAGGCGATGTCTTAAAGCAATAAAAAATAATAGCTTTTTGCCCTCGAAGACAGTTTAACATCTGTTTAAGAACAAGCAAATAATTTCAAAATCTGACCAAACTTTTGCTAAGAGGCTATAGATTCCTAAGCAATGACATAATAGTTATGCTTTTGTGGTTGTGGTAATTGTAATGCTAGCAATCTTGGCTTGAAATGACATAAGTATCGACATAGAACATGAACTCTGCAGCATGCCAAAAACAACGAATAGCAGTGATCAGTGATGGAGGCCCAGAGTAAGAGATCCAGAACCAGAGTTAAGTTCTTAGCTGAACCATGAGGTCCTTTCAAAGGTTTGAGTTAGTACAACTAAGCAGTCAATATCCAAGCAGGAGTTCAAGTGTAGCAGAAATTATAAAAGTACTTAAAAGAACAAGGAAACCTTTATAGTTGAATCAATGATTACTTTATTGAGAAGCATTTTACATTCATACTCAACTTCATTAGAGCAAGGCCCTCTATAGCCAAGTTAAGTATCTCAACTTGCTTTGAGTACAGATTATGGAATCAGGGAAAAAGCACCCTTGCATTCTAGCAAAAAGAGCATTCTAGTAACAGGTAGAGACTGGTGCAAGCAATATGCACAGATAGGATTGATTTGAAGTGTTGCATAATATATTGTAAATTGCAAGGCAGAGCTTCCGCTTTGTATCAGTGTCAATGACTATTGACATTGATACTGCTGAAGTAAGTTATTCATGTATATAGGTTCTGTCTGGTATAATTTGTAGCCCAATTGATTAGCTTCCAACAATTTTGAAAAAAAGAAAGAGGAAGGCAAACTCTGTTTCACATAACAAAGGATCATTACGGTTAATTAAGATATTAGTCTGGCATAAGGAGGACTGAATCTGTCTTATCATTTCTTTTAGCATAATAGAGTTGGCCATCTGAAGGCTCGAATCATGTTATTAGGGGTGACTAGATAACAGTTCCTCTATATGATAGTCTGTTGGTGATGCCTGGTAGGATAGACATTCAAGACTTGCCACTGACCCGACATTTCAGCCAGTGAGATGACTATCAACTCTTACAAGTCAGGGGGAGAAGTTTCTTGTTATGCCTGGACACCAGACAGAGTCCATGTGTTCAGGAGTCTTTTGGCATGCTATTTTTCTTACTCTCCTTACCAGCCGTGTTCTTGCTCTTGAATAGCTATCATTGCTCATGTAGTTGTTCTTTTCCACTCAAACACTCCCTCTCTTCCTGTCTAACAGTCCTACTGCTACTCATGATTAAAGCTTAGCCCAAGTCCAACTTCCCCATACAACACTTTTTGGTTCTTCCTTTATACACTGAGTTCTGCTTATTCTGATCTTCTAATTTCCTTTGGTAGTAAAATATCAGCTAGTAATTAATCATTGTGTTTTTGTCCTTATTCAAATTGACTTTAAGTTGAATATTAAAACTCAGAGTGGCAGGTGGTGCTGGTAGCTCAGGGGGTAGGGTGCCAGCCACATACACCAAGGCTGGTGGGTTTGAGCTGGGCCTGGGCCTGCTAAACAACAATGACAACTGCAGAAAAAAATTGCTGGGCATTGTGGTGGGCGCTTGTAGTCCCAACTACTCAGGAGGCCGAGGCAAGAGAATTGCTTAGGCCCAAGAGTTGGAGGCTATTTTGAGCTGTGATGCCATAGAACTCTACCCAGGGTGACATAGTGAGACTCTATCTCAAAATAAATAAATAAATAAATAAATAAATACTCAGTCAGATAGTTGTCTGATGCTTCCGTAGTTCTAGGCACCTCCACAGCTATACCATACACACACACACCACATTTGCTTTAGAACAGAGCCACTAAAGGACTTATTGTCCAAACCAGTATACTTTTGAAATTGAAAGAGGGTGCTAATAATGTTGTGGACTGTTTCCAAAAATAACATGGGCTGATGAGTAGAATATGGACTGATGGACAGATATGTGATAAAGCAAGTGTAGTAATGTGCTAATGACAGGTTTTTGGTGGTGGTCACTGTAAAATCACTTGAACTGTGTGTGTTAGAGATTTTGTGAGAAAATATTGAAAAAATATAATTATGTTGGGATACCACAGGTAAACTGAGATGTTTGGTTCACCCTGGCTGAGAGTTGCTACATCGTTGATCTCAGAAACATTTAAGTTGCTAGAGGAATGAAAAGGGGGTATATAGAAAGAAAGGTAGCAGATCCCGATTCATAATTGCTATGTCATGGAAGAGACCCAAGTGTCCATTGACCCCATGAATGGATTAATAATTTGTGGTATATGTACACCATGGAATATTATGCAGCCTTAAAGATGGAGACTTTACCGCTTTCATATTTACATGGATGGAGCTGGAACATATTCTCTTTAGCAAAGTATCTCAAGAATGGAAGAAAATGTATCCAATGTACTCAGCCCTACTATGAAACCAATTTATAGCTTTCATATGAAAGCTATAACCCAATTATAGCCCAAGAAGAAGGGGAAGAGGGAGGGTCGGTGAGGGGAGGATGGGTGGAAGGAGGGTAATTGGTGGGACCACACCTGTGGTACATCTTACAAGGGTACATGTGAAATTTACTAAATGTAGAATACAAATGTCTTAACACAATAACTAAGAGGGTGCCGTAAATGCTGTTAACCAGTTTGATGAAAATAGTTCAGATTGTATATAAAACCAGCACATTGTACCCCAGATTGCATTAATGTCCACAGCTATGATTTAATAATTAAAAAAATAAAGCAATGTAGGTAAGTGGGTAGGCATGGTATAAACAAATAGATGAATTTACAGCCTGGAATTAGGAAATCTGTCTTTAACAGCAGGTGTGAAAGTTAACATTCTTCTGACACTGACAGTGGTTTGGTTGGGTTGATTAGAAACTTTGGCAATAATATTTAAGATGGATTGTAAGAGGGAACAATGATATAACCAGGGAGGAGAACCAGCAAGGAGGAGGCATTCATTATATTAGCCTCCAAACTTGCACCAGGCCTCTGTGAGGCTCCCATCTTCAAAAGGGAGACCTTTTGGTTTGTTGACTTCAGAAGTAGCAGTTGGCATATCAGATATTAACATAGAAATATTCCATTGAAAATATTTAAGAAGTCTGGCCTCTCTTTGATACTTTGCTTTACATGGCAGATGTATTTCTGAAATGTAAATGTGGATTTTAATCATTTTTAAAAACCAGGTTATATTTTCCTCAGATCTATTCTAACTCACTGGTTCTCAAACCTGGTTCCCTGTTGTAATCATCTGGGTAGTTTTATGAAACTGGGGCCCATCCCTACTGCTTCTGACTTAATTGGGTATGGAATATGGTCTGGGAATCAGGATTTTCAGAATCTCTCCAAGCGATTTTAAAGTTTAAAAACTGTTAATCTAACTCTTAAAGATGCTGACAGATCTTAAATTTGAAGGAGCTTTAGAGCATATGGATAGCTCTTCAGTGAGGCTGAAACTTTTAAAGGGGAAGAGATGGTTGGGTCCCTGTTTCTGTAAGAATAAGGCCAGTGAAAAATGTGTGAATTTTTGCTCCATGGATCAAACTTTACAACGATTCCTATGCCAATTAACATGTCTTTTGTCCTATCTCATACAACTAAGAAATCAATAAATTTAAAAATCATTTTATTATGATGATATACCCCTAATTTTCCCATTTTGTTTATTTGGATATTACTTTCTCAGACTGAGGACAACCTGTCCTCATGTAATGCAGTGCACCTGTCTCTTGTCATGACTAATGATGAAACATGGCTAGATGGGGTAGTAAGGAATATTGTTTAATCATGTTTGACCTATTTGATGGAGGTATCTTAAGAAGTAGGTAAAAGTAATGTTTTACTAGAAACTATCAGCAGGAAGCAGATAGTAAACGGTCTCTTTTACACACCTATGTTTTGTCCTCCCTGATCAATGAGACCAGTCACTACATATGATTATCTATTGCTTATCTATAATTGCCTTCAACAGTGACATAAACATTCTTTTTGCAGAGTCCTAGTATATGGCAGCAGGTTATTGGGGATCTGTGACTTGAGTGGTTTTCTCACTTGTCAGGTAGGGATGTCATTGGATAGACAATGTTACAGTATTTTCTTTTAAGATAAGAGTGTCACTTTATCACCCTCGGTAAAGAGTGCTGTAGTGTCACAGCTCACAGCAACCTCAAACTCTTGGGCTTAAGCCATTCTCTTGCCTCAGCCTCCCAAGTAGCTGGGACTACAGGTGCCTGCCACAGTGCCCGGCAATTTTTTTATAGATAAGGCCTCACTCTGGCTCAGACTGCTCTTGAACCTGTGAGCTCAGTGGGTCCATCTGCCTTAGCCTCCCAGAGTGTTAGGATTACAGGCATGAGCCACTGTGCCTGGTCAGTATTTTCTTTACTGGTCAAGGTCTGGGAAAATAGGTATCAAAAGTCATCACTTATTTCATTTAAAATATCAGTATTTACTGGAGTTGTATAATGATGATTTTCAGCTTTTGGGTGATTTGAATTATTATACTATAATGTTGACTGTTATATTAGTATCTATTTTATGTTATCTTTAATATGCCCAGAAATGTGTTAGATTTAAGACCCCTAATATGTTTTCTTTTCCTTTTCTTTTTTTTTTCTTTTCTTTGAGACAGATTCTCACTTTGTCTCCCTAGGTAGAGTGCTATGGCATCATAGCTCACAGCAACTTCAAACTCTTAGGATCAAGAGATCTTCTTGTCTTAGCCTCCTGACTAGCAGAGACTGCAGGCACATGCCACAATGCTCAGCTAGTTTTTCTATTTTTAGTAGAGGGGAATCTCTGGGGGTGTCTTTGTCAGGCTGGTCTCGAACTCCAGAGCTGAAGTAGTCTATCCATCTCAGCTTACCAGAGTGCTAGGATTATCAGCATGAGCTACCATGCCTGGCCTAAAAGTCTTTTCAAAGTAATAATGAAATTGGTAATCATATTTGCGAAAATAAAGGGTTTAATTTTATGAAAACCCATTGATTCTACTTTTCCTTCCTTTCTTTTTTGTACTTTGTGGTTTAGAGCTACTGCTTTAAACCTAGTCCATTATTTATCAGGGAAACTATAATAATTTTATTTTTTTATGAAATATTCAATCATGCTTTACCATATGGTGAACATCATTTATACATAAAAGCTACTTGCTGTTCTACCTTTGAAAATCGTTAGAGAATCTCAGTAAGGGTTTTCTAACCATCTGTTTCCCTTTCCAACCTTGTGTTAATGTAGACATCTGCAATGGTGACTCAAGGGTTATTAAGCTGCAGTGTCCAGTTAAATGCCCTTGTGCATAACTCTTTACAACTCAGGCCTGCATGAAGAGATAACTTCTGCTTTGATATCACTGTGTCTTCAAGTGGATTTTCCAGTTTTATTGCTTGAAAAGGGGTTTATTCCTATCTCACATGTGTCTTTTTAAGTGAGTTACATCTCTTTAAGAAAGCTATTGTAATAAGACCCAAACTTACCATGCTGTGGTGTAACTCATCACCTTATTAATGGCTTCACTTTTTCGGGGATCATTCTCCATGATGTTTCTTCAAATTGGAGTTCCCCTCATGTATTTGCATATCTGTTTATGAATCTGTAATGAACAGAAAGGGATGAGAAAAAAATAAGCTCAAGAACTATAAACTGCTCTCAGCTAAAGTCCAGAAATGGAAACAAATCACCTCTAATATGGTAATATAAGTCAGTGGGGAGATGATTCAATTTATAAAAAAGTCAGTTTTGTCTCAAATTTTCTGGATGCTCAGGATGGTGAATATTTGGATTTGGATTAATGGTCTCATCATTGTTTAACAAAAGACTATGTCCTTTAGCTATTAACAATTTAACTGTTTTGTTTAAAAGAAAATATGTAGTGAGATATGAAAATGGACCTATCTTCTTCACCTTCCACATTTATTTGTAGTAATATCTGTGCATTTTTATTCGTAACATTCGTAATCTTCTCACATTTTCATGGCAATAAACTGAAATGAGATATCAACCAGAGACTACAGAAATAAGATCAAAAACTTTTTTGTTTTTGTTGTTTCCATACTGAGGATCAATAAAATGACAGTGTACACGAAATGATGACTAAATTATTCAGTTGTGAAAGTAACCTTCAAGTAATACAGTTAGGAGCATCAATTTAAAAATTCAATGCAGGAAAAAAAATCACTTTTATGTAATGAAATAATAAGACAGAAAAATAGTGAGATTTCTGCAAACTTGTAATTCATGGAGCTCTGCACAGCTATTTTGATCTACTGAGTGAATTGGTAAGAAACAGTAAGAGGTAATTTTCTCATTTTGTGCAGTGTTTCCATTCTCTCTATCACTATATACAGATCTCTGAACTAAATTATAGGCACAGAGTAATATTCAGGGTGGGTAGAGACAAAGCAACTCAGTGACAGTTTTGTATGATTAAAAACTAAAGCAAAACTCCTGAGTCTGATAACCACAAAATCTGTTTATTGCCAGCATAATCTTGGCAGTGACAAGTTATGTTCATATTATTCGATGAGACAAAGGGTCAACTATTTTTTAAAAAACATTTTTCTTGCTTTATAAGCATTTGGAAGTGCTTACTGCTGTTTCCTCAGGGCTTTTACTGACCTTACATGCGGGTTACATTTTGAAGTAAGTAACAGTGGGAGGTTTTACTGGCTTACAGTAAAGAAAGGGCAAGGCCTCTTAGACAATCTTTTCACTTTACTAAATAAAGGTTGAGTGTATTTGTATACATACAACTTAATTATGTTTCCTTGGCCAATTGTAAATGCCTTAAGGGCAAAGATTTCAGTCTTTGCTTTATTTGGAATTTCACAGTAATAGCTCATAGTAGGCACTCAGTAAATGTAATTGAAAAAATGTATCACATAGTGTCTGTGCAGTGCCAAGTCCATAGTCAGAAAACACTCAGTTGAATTTTTTTTTTTTTGCAGTTTTTGGCTGGGGCTGGGTTTGAACCCACCACTTCCAGCATATGGGGCCTGTGGCACCCTACTCCTTTGAACCACAGGTGCTACCCCAAGTTGATTATTTTATTTATTTATTTATTTTTTGGAGACAGAGTCTCATCTCACTATGTTGCCCTCAGTAGAGTGCTGTGGCATCACAGCTCATAGCAACCTCCAACTCTTGGGCTTGTGATTCTTTTGCCTCAGCCTCCCAAATAGCTGGGACTACAGGTGCCTGCCATAACACCCAGCCATTTTTTTGTTGCAATTGTCATTATTGTTTAGCTAGCCCAGGCTAGGTTTGAACCCACAAGCCTTGCTGTATATGGCTGGCACTGTAACCACTGTGCTAGGGGTGCCAAGCTGATTATTTTGTTTTTAATAGTAAACCAGGTGGTTCAGTGCTTTGACATAAACATTCCAAAAGCACATACTCATGTTGAGGGCTTACCACTGAAGAAGGTGCACCCAACATTTTAACCTCAAATTATTGATCCTTACCCCCAAGGAAGAATTTTGGCTTGTAGTGATGGAGGCTTTCCATGAAGGAAGGAAAAACTTTTTGATAGGGCTGTAGAACCTGGCAGGAAGATTCACTTTTAGATTTAAGAGTTGAATTTCAAAAAAAAAATGTGATTTTGGTTTAATATACTTCAGTGCAGATTCTGGTGTCTCTTCTGAATACAGCTGACCTGCTTGGAATGCATCAGTTTAAATGGTGCCTGTTATTTGACTTACATTTCTGAAGAAATGTAAACAAACAAACTACTTTCTGCTTAGAATTCTGTTTTAGACCAGCTCAAAAGGTCTAGCAGTAGCTGGCATGGTTCATTAGAGGATTTAATTGACCTTGAAATGTAATGAGTTGTGTGTGTATGTATTTATTCTCATTTTGAGGGCCTGTGGTTACTCTGGGTGCCTCTTTTCAGTATTCTTAAATATACAGTAACATATTTTTCAAAGTTATTATTGCTCTTATGTTCCCCCTTTGAGGCCACTTGTTTGTGCCAGACGTTTTTCTACCTCTTCTGATTTTGGTTTTGAAATCCTTTTTTTTTTTAATTTTTATTATTCCCCTACAAATGTAATTGAAATTGGTTTGGAGAGCCTTTTAAAGAACACTTTTCGAGCTCAGAGTTTACCTCCCTCTGATTGAAAGCCACAGTAGAATAATGGAGGGAAAGTAAACACTTTGGCTTATATAGTAATAATTACCACTTCAAAAATGTAAAAATTATCATTAATTCAAAGAAACTTCACATGCTCTCTGGTCACACAGCATAAAATTTTAGGACTGCAAGAGAGTTCCTGTGGTCATTTGATACTTCCATGAGCCTTCTGGAAACTTAATAGCCTCTGAGGTTTCCTTTAGCCTGAGGCGCAAAAGGATCCTGCTGCTTGTTTCATTGGGCTTGAAAATAGTGGGCAAAAGAAAATCTTGTGCAAACACAGTATGCAAAGCCTCTCATATACAGATGACTTTGTAGACTTGCTATCAGTAGAAAGTAAGCTTTCTTTCAGTAGTTGGATAAGTTGTACCAAATCGATGGCACCCTCTTGTCTGCAGTCCCTTTAGACCAGGACACATATTTTTAAGATGTGAGATGGGTTCAGAGACACAGGCAGAGACCAGAGAGCTGAGTGAAGTCCAAGCCTGAGCATGAAGCAAACTGCTGTGGTTTCTTAAATGCCTACTTGCCTGCAGATAACAACATCTCCTAACCACAGGGCAAGTGCATGGTGGAGGGGTATTCTACCTTGAGAACCAGAATGGAGGATACTGAATGAAAGGCTTGGCTCTATCCAGCAGGATTGGTGCCTAGGTGGAGTTGAGTTAGGAGATAGTAGAGGATGAGATATTAGCAAATGTGTGTGGGAAATGCGTGGACTGAACACAATCTTGATCAATTTTTGGGGGGAAAACAGTAAGAATGACTGTACTGGAGACAATGGGCAACCTTGCCTTGTTCCTGGTCTGAGTAGATATGATTTCAACTTATCTCCATTCAATACAAAATTGGCTGTGGGCTATAAGAAATAAAAAAAAAAAGAATGACTGTACTTTGGGCGGTGCCTGTGGTTCAGTGGGTAGGGCACCAGCCAAACTGCAACAAACCCGGCCCCAGCCAAACTGCAACAAAAACAACAAAAGAAAAAAAAAAGCTGGGCATTGTGGCAGGTGCCGGTAGTCCCAGCTACTCGGGAGGCTGAGGCAAGAGAATCACCTAAGCCCAAGAGTTGGAGGTTTCTGTGAACTGTGATGCCACGGTACTCCACCGAGGTCGACAAAGTGAGACTCTGTCTCTAAAAATAAAATTAAAAAAAAGAATGACGAGAGTATGAACTGCAGGTTTTGAATGCATTTAAATATTTAAGTTTTTTAATATTAAAGAAAAAATATTTTCTCCTCCCCTCCCCCATATCATTCTGGCAAGCAAAGGAATATTCTCAGTCTTTGACTATTTATTTATTGCACATTTCTCTTGGAAAGGTCTGGCCATATAGGCAGTACTGACAGGCTTCCTAAAGCATAGTAAATTCATTCTCTTACGTGACCTTCATCAAGTAATTTATCTTTTTGTATGTTATTCACTGCAAATCTACTCATTGCTCAGATTAGCTGTGAGACTAAATGGTATATGCTGTTTATCGACAGTCCCTTAGTCACTCAACAAACATTTATTGAGAGCCTAGTACATGGGCTAGGTAATTTATAGTACAATTGATTGATTCAATAAATACTTATTTAGCACCCACTCTGTATTTTTTAAAACAATAAATATAAATGCAGTACAATGACCTGTTTTTCAAATCTCTCCTTCTTTGTGCCATAGAAAAGTTTACTTTTTACCTTATCTATATTTCATTATTATAATTAATGTCAAAATTTCCTTGGCTTTTGGAAAGTTTTCAGTTATACATTAATAAATGAAACTATATGTGAAATCAACCTAAAAGATATAAAGCAGCATAAAAATGTGGAGTGGTGTTGATATTCTTTGTAGTCACTTATCAGCCTTGATGGGGCCGTGATAAACAGCTCATGGAGAAACACAGAGTGACTAGACTACCCCCTCCCAACCTCTGTAAGAAAGTGGTATCCAACAGTGGATGGATCAGAAAGAATGTGATGGGGGGGAAGTTTCTCTTTCCTCTAGTCTCTCATTCCATTTCACCAAAGCTGATCTACTTTGGGACAGCATGATTCTTAAGGCTCCCTGTGGGTTATAAGTGTGCTTTTAACTGTGACTATTGATGCTGTTGCTACAGACCCCCTCTGACTTTCTTTTACATCTTTTATGCTGTAAAGGGATTTTTAAAAAGATCCATCTCTAGCTCTCTCCCCATGAATAAGGTAGATCAGATTGGTTTTGCAGGGCTGAGTTTTCACCCATACTTTAGTTGTACTGGAGTCAGATGCTTGCAAGAAGCCCCAACTGAATTGTAAATGCTCCAGTCCCCAGAGTGTACCTCAGTGCACCTCTGCAAGCAGCCAGTCGTTTTTCATTAAGCTGTGATTTGATTAGATAAAAATAAAAGTTGCTTGAGCATTCATTTTTGCAGCAGTGCATAACAAATTTATGCAAATTCCTGTGCCACTAATCTGCATGCAAAATATAAAAGTGTGATTACCAAGCCATGTGCACCTGTATTGAAGTTTAATCAGGTACAAATATTAATGGGAAGAATAAAGCCTTTAACAAAAGTCACAGCTGTCTGAGGTTTGTAAAATATTGCAAAGAGAGGTTTAGTGTATTAATGATAATTTTGTTGTTTTCAGATTAAACAAATTATTTTTTAAAGGAAATCCCAAACAAGACAATTCTTTAGCGGCAATTGGGAAATGCAGAGAAACAAGATTGGGCTAATTTACTTGGCTGATTTAATAGCGAAGGTGTGATGGAACAGTTTGAAATATATAAACTAGGGAGGAGGTCTTAATACAACTACAGTGGTTCTAGGCATACAATGGTTATTGTACATCTAGCACAGTGTCATAATAGATGCTCAATAAATGTTTGTAAAAATCCTTTATTCATGTTAATTGCATACATCATATAAAATGCAACAAAAAAGAATAGTATATCAATTTCTAAGTAAGTCAAAGTCTATGTTTTATATTTTACAATGGCAAGGAAAAGAACAGCAATATTTTTGAATGCTAAGAACTGTGCTGGACACATTAAACACATTCTATTAGTTAATTCTCCGAACAATTTACAAAGTAGTACCTCACTTTTAGAGATGTAAAACTGAACCACAAATAAGTTGAATACATGGCTACAAAGCATGTAGCTAGTCTGACTCCAAGGTCCTAATCTTTCTTCCGTATCACAGAATCCATATCGCTCCATTCAATGTCTCAAATAATGCATGAGTCCTTATAGGGAGCGAATGGTGTTTACCTGAGAACATAGGGATCTAAATCTCAACCCCACCAATCTTTTACATTAAAGTATGAACTTCCAAATGTGGAGAAGATACTATGATGGAGGACTGATCTCTGCCAATATACTTTTCTTTTCTTTCTCTTTTTTTTTTTTTTTTGAGACAGAGTCTCACTTTGTCGCCCTCAGTAGAGTTCTGTTAGGTCACAGCTCATAGCAACCTCTAACTCTTGGGCTCGAGCAATCCTCTTGCCTCAGGGTTTTTTTTTTTTTTTTCTATTTTTCGTAGAGATGGGTTCTCACTCTGGCTCAGGCTGGTCTTGAACTCATGAGCTCAAGCAATCCTCCCACCTTGGCCTCCTAGTGTGCTGGGATTACAAGGGTGAGCCACTGCACCCAGCCCAATCTACTTTTCTCAATACTATGTTATTTTTTTTCCCTGCTTTTCAGAATAGTGAGGTTAGTGCCATTGGATGAGAGTGGCTAAAGAGTAATTTTCTAAGTCTCTGTCTTTTACAATTTGTGGTTGTATGGAATGAGTCACAACCATTTTTCCAAATCTTGTTCTTTAAATTGAACACGATTCTATCTTCATGCATGGCAGTCCTGAAAATTAAAAGGTATAATTTAATGCTACAAATGTTCTATCTTGTGTGTTTTTAGGAATGAAAACCCCATTCCTATTTATTCTCAGGGGAGGGAAATTGTGACAAAGGGGATAATTTCTGAGCTTGAGTTAGAGGTGGTTTTCATACCTTGATAGAAATAGTTCATTGATGTGGAGAGAAAGTGAGTTTCAGAATCAAGTTGTTCTGTAGGCAATAGTGATTCAGAGAATTTGAAAGCAAAAAAATTTTCCTCTTCCACATCTGTGTTATTCTTTATCCTAAAAATATAGGTTTTGGCTTGGCGCCCATAGCTCAGTTGTTGGGGCACAGGCCACATACACCTGGGCTGGCGGGTTTGAACCCAGTCCGGGCCTGCTAAACAACAACAAAATACTTCGGAAGCTAAGGCAAGAGAATCATTTAAGCCCAAGAGTTTGAGGTTGCTGTGAGCTGTGACAATATAGCACTCTACAGAGAGTGACATAATGAGACTCTATCTCAAAAAAAAAAAAAAAAAAGTACAGGTTTCCAGTCCTTAGTCCTTTTTATCCAGACATGCAAAGCTCAAATTATCTAGCCTCAATTTAGTTTTTCAGGCATATCTCTAATCAGTCTTCAGAATAAACTATTTCTAACCAGACAAATGTATTCATCCTTTATCGATAATTTCAGCTTTTTTGCCTTTTTCTGTAATGTACTCCCTCTACTCCCCTTCATTCCATTCCTCACTCCACCCTGATATGAACATTTTATTTCAAGTTCCAACTCAAATCTCATCTTCTCCATAGACTTCCTTGAAACTTAAGCTCACAGCTATCTTCCTTTGTGTTTTTGTAAGATTGTTCATTTCATTGCTTATGGTTCCTCCCTCCCTCTCTCTCTTTTTCCCTCCCTTCCTTCTATTCCTCCCTCCCTTCCCTTCCATTCCTCTTCTCCTTCCCTTCTCTCCTCTCCCCTCCCCTTGGCTCCCCCCTAACTAGTACATATTTGTTTCTGGGAATACAATGGTTGTCTCAGAAAGATACAAGCCCTGCTTTTATGGAGGTCACAGTTATATGGAGCAGACAACCACTTGTCAAAGAGACAACTAATGGCTTCTTTGAAATAAAAGGACAAGTTTCTAGGAGAGTAGTTGCAAAGGGACTGCATAGATTAAGAAAACCAACTTGGGGAAGGGGGACAGGGAATGCCTCCTGAGGAAGTGATAGTTAATCTGAAGTCTAAAGTTTGGGTATAGTCCTTAACCAGCCTGTGCAGTAGAGCCTATGAAGGGCATCAGAGGAGCTGGAATGGCATATGGGAATGTCCTCTGCTGTGAGGATGAGTGTATTTATGTCACTCATTCTTTTAGCTCATGTTCTCTGTCCTCAAATATTGTAAAGTGGTTTTGGACATAAATGATGTGTTGTATTTGTTTTCACCAAATTCATTTTAAAAAAACTTTAATGATCATCAAGTCCAAACTCCAGTAGTCCCTAAGAAGTTCAGTGGTTTTATGAAAGTCACACACAGAGACATGGGGTGTCCTGTACACTTCTTCCCATTCCCAGTGATTCTTTTTTTTTTAATTTTATCACCCTTGGTAGAATGCTGTGGTGTCATAGCTCACAGCAACCTCCAACTCCTGGGCTTAGGCAAATCTCCTGCCTCAGCCTTCTGAGTAGCTAGGACTACAGGCACCTGCCACAACGCCTGGCTATTTGTTTGTTGAAGTTTGGCCAGGGCCAGGTTTGAACCTGCCACCCTTGGTATATGGGGCCAGCACCCTACCCACTGAGCCACAGCAGCCACCCCCATTCCCAGTGATTTTTTCGCTGAAATGATTCTCTTTATAACTCTGTAAATAGCCAGTGCATCTTTGGAATAAGCCTCTGCATGTGGCAGATGGCTGAGAAATGCTTTCATTTACAGTTGGTGACTGTGTGATCATCTGTAGAATATAGGAGAGCAGGAAAGTGTAGAATCAAAAGGTGTTTCATTATATGGAAAAATTTTATAGAACAAAAAAGTACATGCTGGAGAGGAAATTTACATTTGTAAAGGACCATGCTAACTAAGCTTTGCAATGAATAGGGTAAGGGCTCAGTCTTTGAAGAAAATCTATGTGAAATAAAAGATGAAGAACATGATGATTAGAATTCAAAAAGTCTTAGATTTAATCCTGTTTCAGATAAATTTCTTGAAAAACTAGAAGATGATAATTTCGCAGTGACTGCATTGGTGTGACAGTTTTAAAACATGTTTCTAAAAGTCTCTGACATTTCAACCATCAAAAGATATCAGTTTATGTCCCCTTACTTGAATCTGGTTGACTAATAGAATATAGTGATAGTGACATTGCCATTTTTTTTTTTTTTTAGTTTCAGACTAATATGAGGGTACAAATGACTAGGTTACATTGTTTGAGTTGTAGTTGAGCCCTTGGAAGGGGTGCTGTATACTCTTTCATTGTGCCTATTAGGTGAGTGTTTACCAATCCCACTCCTTTTTCTCCTGCTCCCTTTTCTTCTGTTCCCCTTTCCCCTCTTCCACCTCTCCTGTTTCCCTCCTTCCACCTCCTCCACTTGAATTTAATTTTGTTTTTCTCTTCTGTGGGTGTATAGTTGTTTATAACTTGGTTTCATAGTGTATTGCATACATTAGATACTTGCTTTTCCATTCTTGTGATACTTTACTAAGGATAATGTTCTTCAACTCCATCCAGGTTAATACAAAAGATTAAAAGTCTCCATCTTTTTTATGCCTGAATAGTATTTCATGGTATACACATACCACAGTTAATTAATCCATTCATGAGTTGATAGGCACTTGGGTTGATTCTGTGTCTTGGTGATTGTGAATTGTAAAAGTCCTTCTGGTAAAATTATTTTTTTTGTTCAGGGTAGATACCTACTAATGGGATTGTGGGATCAAATGGTAGGTCTACTTGTAGGTCTTTGAGAATTCTCCATACTTCTTTCCAAAGAGGCTGTATTAGTTTGCAATCTAAGCCATAGTGCAAAACTGTTCCCTTCTCTCCACATCTGCTTCAGCATCTGCATCTTTGGGACTTTGTGATGTGGGATATTGTCACTGGAGTTAGGTGGTATCTCAGGGTGGTTTTGATTTGCTTTTCTCTGATGATTAGGGATGATGAGCATTTTTTCTTGTGTTTGTTGGTCATTTGTCTGCCTTCACAGATGGATCTCTTCAAGAGTCTTGCTCACTTATAAATGGGATTGTTTGCTCTTTTCTTGTTGTTTAGTTTGAGTTCTCTGTAGATTCTAGTTATTCAATCCTTTGTCAGGTTGACATCACCAGTTTCCAAACCCATGCCTTAAAGAAATGGCAGCTTCCACTCCTTTATCTCTCTTAGCTAGCTCACTGTTACAACCTAGCCATTGTGGTGCAAGAAAGCTAAGCAGCCCACGGAAAGGTCCACGTAGAGGAGAACCAGGGCCCCTGGCCCACAATTCTGGGTGAGCTTCCAGAATCTACTTAGAAAGCCACCTGAGTAGACCAAAGTGGATCCTGTACTATCCAGTTGAGCCACCCTAACTGTCATGTCAGAGAATAGAGAGAAGCTGTTCCTGACAAGACCTGTCTTAATTTCATATTTATGAATAAAGTAAAGGATTATTGTTGTTTGACACAACTAATTTGTGGAATGCTTTCTTTGGCAATCTCCTCAAACGTATAAATGATTATTAATATGTTTTATGAAATACTATTCATGATCATTAATACGTTTGGGGAGATTGTTCATATCTGCTAAGCACTGGAAAATTAGAAAGATCTCAATTTTTATTTCATGGTAAATTAATTAAAATAATTAATTAATTTGTATTTTTTATTGTCAGTGTCCTGCCCCTAGAATAGGATCCGCTAAGACCTTTGAAAACTGGTGGCAACTGACTGAAGAAATATAGAGTTAGAAACGATGGTAAAGAAAGAGACTTGAGCCAAAGAGTAGAATTAAAAGTGGGAGCTCAGGAGTCCATTGCCCATTCATGGGATTCTGGCAATGGCACCCAGTGTTCACTCTACTCTGCTTTTATTGGTGCCTGTTTGCCCAGAGGATAAGATGAGGGAGGGAACAAAGACGTCAGCCATTTCTTCTGATAGAGGATATTAGCTCCTAATATTATTATTAACCTTAATGGTAGCCTTGAGAAATATGAAATCAGAGCCTTGTATTGGGAGAGCCTCCTGCTTGAGATCACACACACAGATTTCTAGGGAGGTGTTAAACTCCTCTAGTTCCCTGTAGAGTAAAACGCCACCGGTGTTCCTCTCGGGAATTGGTGGGAGGGAGGAATTTTCCTTCTATCACTACCACAGAGGATCTTCCTCTGCAATAAGGAATATAAGCTCTTTTGCCCATATCTCAGGGCTCAAGCTACTCCCTTGATCTCTGCCCCAGGCAAATGCAAATCTCCACAAAGGGTATCTGCTTTGCCTGTTTACTAGGCAGGAAATGACCCAGTTAATGTATCTTTCTAGGTCTTTGCCATAGGCTCTCTATGACCATTTTTCCTCAGAGTGCTCACAGACCCAAAAGGGGTGTTTATAAGTTGTATCCCCAACAGGCTAGAATTTCAGAAAAAGCAAGAAGCTTGCTAACAATGGCTAGCTTTAATGGAAACTAGCTGACTTTTCTTTGTTCTGACTCAACTTTTAATTTTCCTCTTCTTTTGGGGGTGCTTTCCTTTGCCAAGAATGTGGTCTTTGGTTCCCATTCTCCCTGTACTTATATAGGGCCCTTCAAATTTAGAAGTGGAAATTGCGAAAGTCACAAAAAACCTGAGGAATGGATAGAATACCAAAATAAACCCATCAATCAAAGGGAGAAAATGTGGGTTCCCAGGGAAATATAATAGTAGGGATTTGATTTAGGGTGTGTGGGTAGAAGATATAAAGAAACTAGACAACAGTCCTAGGACTCCAGGCTAAAAAGGTTAGGAAATATATGAGAAGGTATAATTTATTTATGAATTTAGAGAATGTAAGATAGGGCCAAAGACCAGGTCACCAGCAGAGATGTTAAGTACTGAGGTCCTTGAATATCTGGTCGTGTCTTTTCCTCAACCTTACTCTGGCTTGAAGTTTAGTCCCTGCTTATCTAGCCCATCTGCTTCCCTATAGGGTCTTGACACATGCTATGCCAAGCACCTTGGAGGCACCGAGGGTTTCACTTTACAGGATATGTATCTAAGCTTGAAAATTAACAAAAAGATGGTGAATAGACTCTATATAGATCAAAATTACATGTCAGATATAGGGCAAAGGTTGGAAAGTGGAATTTACCTATACATATACATACCTCCTTCATTTACCTACAATGTCAAAATTTTCATCAACTATTTATGGGGTGAAGACGAATTGATAAAATTTAGAGTCAGTTGAGAATGAAAGAGGTCCAGAGTAGTGTCATTCTTAGCTTGGAAAAGGCAAAATACATATTTCTTTGAGCTTTCTGGGTGAAATTGTCATAACTAGAAGTATGATTTAAATAGGAAATTTGACCATGTGTGATGTTAAGTCTTTTCTGCTTTCGATGAGCCTATTCATTTTAGCAAAACAGATTAAGACAATTGAGAAATGGATAGTGTATAAATACATTACAGTGAAGAAAATGGTTTCCTGTTTGATGTCTAAGCTTTCATGTTTGATTAAATTGGGCCTTGGGGCATATAGTCACTTCATTTGTCATTAGTTCAGGAAAGTGTAGTGTTAGCCTGATAGGCAAAATGGTTGCTTGGCTAGGAAAAGGCAATGGAAGGTAGAATTTTGAGAATATTTTGGAAAAATTTATTCTTCCGAAAACTGGAAGATATTTATACTTTTCTGAGGCTTGCTCACCAGCCTTGGTGCTATTCTAAGTGGAGTGCTTTACAGATTCCAGACATATGCCACATTCATTTTATCGAGATAATGAATGACTTATTGATAGTCCAGGCTTTGTGCTATTTGAGACAGCGGTTCTTTTAATAGCCATGATGTCATCGAGATGATACTTACTGGGATAGATATTCTTAATGGTCACTATTCAGCCTTTTATTGGTAATAAAGGCAAAGGGCAACTGGAGGGGGATGAGGTCAGCTTGAATCACTGATTCCTTGAAGTCATCTGTGTGTTCCCATTTTGGGATCCTGTGAAGAAACAGAAGCCAATTTGAACACCATCACATTCTGGATAAGTTTCCATTTGAGGAGCTCCAGAAATTCCCACAAGTCAGATTCAGAAGAGTTTTCAGGAGATTGCCAAAGACTGTGCAGTGTTGCTGGCAGAAACGGAAACAACAAGCAGATGTTTTAGCAGAGTGGAGCCCATTCCGGGAAACTATTCCTGGGCGTTCAATGAGAGAGACAGAGAGGAGGCTAGTTCAGAACAACAATAAGAGAGCCCGGCCTGGGTATGCACCTGCCTAAAAATAGACTTAGAGAAGCAGGAGTTCCAAACCCATAAAGGAACTTCAGACAGATATAGTTGCTAATTAATCTCTTAAACTGTGTGTGAAAACTCTGGCATTGTAATGAATCTGGTAACGACTTGCTGTTATTGTGGTACTAGTTTGGTTTGGTTTTCTTCCTTTACAAAAGAAAACAAGCATGGTTCTGTCTGTACTTACCATAGATTTAAAAAAACTAAGTAGTTAGAAATGCATAGATGGTTTCATCACTAACTGATGGTATGACCTTTGATAAGTCTCTAGCTTACTTTCCCTGTGTAACAGGAAGAAAAATAAACAAGATGGTGTTTTAGGTCTAGTCCAACTCTAGAATCAATAATTTGAACATAAGCCATACAGTCATTAGCCCTAGAGACCAATATATTTATCATTTCTCTTTCTGTCTCTGACCACTGAAGAAACTGGCAAGAATGGAGAATTTTTTAACACGTGGCAGAATAATCACTTTAACAATAAGGCAGAGCCCTGAGGGCATAATTGTCATGTGTGTCACTGCTGAGACATATATTTGCTCAGTAAATATTCACTGGACAAAAAAAAAAATAAAAAAAATATTCACTGGACATAAACTATATGCTAGGCACTGTACTAGGTACTGGAAATAACCACAGTAAACAAAACATGTGGGACTTGCTCTCAGTTTAAAATCTAGTTGAGAAACCACAAATGTTAAACAGTATAGTTGTAAAATTATAAGTGAGATCTATTGCTAAGAAAGAGCATAAGATTGAACCTGGCTTAGTGGGGAGTGGGACTTAGAATGAGGCCATGTTAGATTTCCCCAAAGAACATATACTATCAAGCATTCTAAGACCCAGGAACAAAGAGTTCACAGTGCAGGCTTAATTATTATACCATTTAGTTTTTTTTCTATTCCATAATTCTAAGGAAACAAATTCAAAATCCTTCCTATTAGTACAAAATGGATTTGAGGTAGAATAAGTAAATGGTTGAAGGAAAAGTATTATCTGTGAATAGAAACAAAATTCATAAAGACCACATCAAGGGACACCTTACATGCAGAAGTTAATGTGAATGCATATATACTTATCTTTCATTTGCCACAAGGAATACTTTTTCAGATATATTAAAATCTTAATGGGTATTTGTGGACTGAGCTCTGGAATCACAACCTGTGTTCAAATCTTATTTGTTAACCTCTCTGGAAAATGTGAGAATTAGTGGCATCCAATAAATGTCAATAAATGGTAGCTATTGTTGGCTGCTAGTATTTAACAAGAATAGTTACGTCCTTCTCTTTCTGTAACTAATTCATAAGAAATTTACCAAATATCAATTCCTTTTTAGACCTCCTTCCCTGAATAATGGATGTTGGCCTGATCCAGAAAAAAACAGGCATAGAAGCTGCTGAGGCTTCCAGAAAAATATCCATGGTATCAGGACAATTTCTACTATGATTTGGTGGGAGAAAAGTTGGATGGCAGTTCAAAAAGATAGTATAAAGTTAGCTGTTACTATAACTAACGTTACAGGCACTGGGGTTGCTTACTATTTAAAATAATACTGTTTTTATCACGGTGGTAATACTGATGTGATAGAGAATCTCTAGTTGATTTTTTAAAATTTTAAGAGGACATTAAGTAATCATTTATTGGAATTATTATTATTTTTTTTTTTTAGAGACAGAGTCTCACTTTGTTGCCCTTATTAGAGTGCCGTGAAGTTACAGCTCACAGCAACCTCTGGGCTTAGGTGATTCTCTTGCCTCAGCCTCCCGAGTAGCTGGGACTATAGGTGCCTGCCAAGACACCCAGCTATTTTTTTGTTGCAGTTTGGCTGGGGCTGGGTTTGAACCCACCACCCTGGGTATATGGAGCTGGCGCCCAACTCGTAGAGCTACAGCGCCGCCCTCATTTATTGGAATTATTTACAGTAAGGATCACTTATTATTTCAGGGGCATTGACATTCTTCTTTGAAATCATGGCTATAATTTATCTGCCTAGTACAAGCTTTGCACATATCATATTCTCAATATATAGTCATTTAAAATGGAAATAATGATGTGTTGGAGTCATTTCTTATGGTTTAGTGGTGATTTCTATTATCTGAGAAAATATTCAGCTTGGTGTGGTTCTTGTTAGGTATGCTATGGGTTTCTGTTAGGTGTGGTATGAAGTAGATGTGTATAAGTTAATTAAGTTTTCCTTCTCAAAGCAGAGGTAGGTGTATTTTCCTAGAGTTTGTAGGCTTCTGGTCACCTTTGTGTCTGCAGCTTTGCTATTACAATGTGTCTCTTTAGTGCCTCATTGAACATGGTTCTTTTTCCATTTTGAAGCCCAGAGAGATCTTTTTGGTATTAGTGTCCTAGCCCTTCAGATTTATTTTTATCCTATGAGATACCCTTTGCTCAAGCCACACCTCTCCACATGGATCATGTCTTGATTTTATTCATGTGACCTACATACATGGAATGATTTCTTAAACTCTTTTTTTTTCTTTTGAGGCAGAGTGTCACTTTGTTGTCTTCAGTAGAGTGTGTTGATATCATAGCTCACAGCAATCACAAACTCTTGGGCTCAAGCAATTCTCTTGCCTCAGCCTCCCAAGTAGCTATAGGCGTCCCCCACAATGCCCAGCTATTTTTAGAGATGGGACCTTGCTCTTGCTCTTGTTCAGGCTGGTCTCGAACTGGTGAGCTCAGGCAATCCACCTGCTTCAGCCTCCCAGAGTGAGCCACTGGGCCTGGCCTGATTTCTTAAACTCTTATATACTCTTTATAGCCTAGATCAGTGGTTCTCAACCTGTGGGTCACAGCCCCTTTGTTCCATTTGTAACAATGTGGCAATTAGGAAGGTTGAGAACCACTGGCCTAGATACTTATATCATTCAAGACACCCTCCCCTCCCACCCTTCCTCAAAGTCCTTATTAACTATTCCTAGGCCACACTGAGCTTTTCTACTACATTTTTTTTTATTTTGTTTTTAGAGTCAAAGTGTCTCATTCTGTCAACATAGGTAGAGTGCCCTGGGGTCATCATAGCTCACAGCAACCTCAAACTCTTGGGCTCAAGTGATTCTCCTGCCTCAGCCTCCTGAATAGCTGAGATTGCAGGTGCCTGCTATAATACCTGGCTAGATTTTCCATTTTTAGTAGGGGCGGGGTCTTGTTCTTGCTTAGGCTGGTCTCAAACTCCTGAGCTCAAGCAATCCACCTGCCTCGGCTTCCGAGAGTACTAGGATTATAGACGTGAGCCACTGCACCCTATCTTACAGTGTAAATTTCTAAAAAGGAGGGCTCAGGACATTTGCTTTGGATTTATTTATTTATTTTTAGAGCTTTCTGTAATGGTATGTAGCCTAGTTCCGTGATGATGCTCAATAAAGACTTACTGGCTTAAATCCTGTTGTCCTCAGAGATAGTTTAAAATGAGGAAATTCAATGGAAGATAAGAGGAAAAAGTATGCACAGGGCATTTGCATGATATTTTTTTCACAGTTATTTACATTTGGGGAAAAGAAGGTGGTGCAATTTTAAATCTTTACCTGTCAATATCCAGAGAAAGCTGTTAGTTTCTTCTGATCACCAAGTTTAGTATGGGCCTTCAAACCAAGCTGGGTTGAGGTTCTCTAAGTTTACAGAATCAGCATCATCACTATTTAGAATATCCTGGTATTTTTCTTTGGTCATCACAGCTCAGGATTCCTGGATGGTTTATGTACTGATGAATCAGAAGGTCAGAAGAACTGACTTGAATTTATTATCTGGTGAACATACTTTTTGTAAACTTAAGGGCAGCAGTTTGGAGGATAAGTTTTCTTCAAACTCAGTCTTCCTTGACCTAAAAGTCTCAGGAACATAAATAATACTGTGTGTATACTGTGTTTTGAAACTGCTAGAAATAGCTCTAAAGTGTTAAAAGTGAATATAATTTAATTTCCCTTTGTTAGGTTAGAGGCACTTGAAAATAAAACATTTACAGCCCTGGTAGATTGATAATATTTCATATGCATGTGTTTCCAGTTTATTTTCAAGAGAATTTTTACCCCTTGGCAGATTTAGCCAATTCTTTTTCAATTTCTGTGACTTGACTTGACTTTTTTCTTTTTGTTGTTGTTGTTTGGGTTTTAAGACTATTTGCTCCCTCCAATTGTATTTTATTTTAGTGTAAGGAATGAAGAAATTGAGTTACTTGAAAGCACTTTGTGGATGCCATTTGGTACAGTGGATAAATGGAAAGTTAAGTGACTCATTCAGGGTCCAGAAGAAAGTCAGTGCTGGGTCTGAGACAAGATTTCTCTTCTACTTTTGCCAATTACCTCTCAGATTCATGCCTCTAATGAACCTTGTGGTAACGGCCTCTGAATGTTTGAAAGAAGACAGTTAAGTAATCAAATAAAGGGGATGATGATGACAATTTAAAAAATGCCCACTCTTTTCCTCAAAGTGCATTTAGAGTGTGTGGATCAAGGAGACGGATTTTACAGTTTAAATCTGATTGGCGCCACTGTTGTTAAATGAAACTGTGGCTATTAGGTGTTGAAATATAATTTTTAAATTGATAATCAAAAATTTTGTTGGCATTTGTGCCCATTTCATGAAGAGTTCATAGTACTTTAAAATTAACATTGATTACATAATGAACTGACTGTGAAGAGGCCACTTATAAAATTAGGGATAGGGAATAGAGGCAATTGTAGCATTTTCTGTGCCAGGCTAGGAAGACTCATTAATGGGGCAAGCGTGCTGGAGAATTCATGAAGAGCACTATCATCATAGATGACTGCTCCCATTTGAGTGAAATTTTTAGGTCAATGGATATTATAATATGCTATTTATGAATGTACCTCATGATAGTGTTGTGGAAATTAGATCTTTTCGCTGTGAAAATAGTTTAGCACTCAGTGTGTTCTTTTTATAAGATTACCATGTACCAGGCTAGGTGGCTCATGCCTATAATCCTAGCACTCTGGGAGGCAGAGGTGAGTGGATTGCCTGAGGTCACAGGTTGGAGACCAGTCAGAGCCAGAGCTAGACTGCCTCTCTTAAAAAAAGAAAATAGCTAGGCATTGTGGTGGGCGCCTGTAGTCCTAGCTACTTGGGAGGCTGAGGCAAGAGAATTATTTGAGCCTAAGAGTTTGAGGTTGCTGTGAGCTATGACACCATGGAACTCTACTGAGGGGAACAAAGTGAGACTCTGTCTCCCTCCCCCCCAAAACATACTATGTACAATGGCATTTTATGTGAATTGTAAATGTTAACCAATACACTAAGCTGGATAAGAAATGTAAAGGAAGATTCCTTTCAAATAAAATAAAAAATGGTATATTGTCAAATATGAGTTTCATTAGTTAATTGGTTTGGAAGGAAACGCTTGTTTCTTTTGAGCAACTGAGACCAGGATGAGATGTAGAAATGCTTAGGGTTAAAGCCATGTTTGGTATACTATACTGTACAACCTGAGTGATGGGAAGGGTTAGGAAACCAGGACACAATCTATAGCCTGCAATAAATCATTTAAAGTACCACTGCTAAAAGCTTACTTAATCTTTGATTTTTCCTTCCCACGATTTATGTGTTTATTCCAAACCTAACCTAATCTCTGAAATGATCAACAGCGTCATAGCCATGGTGTCTTGGAATAAATGCAATAGTCTGGGCAGGTTGTGTCACAATAACCTTCTTTCCGGAATAGCAAGGAAATTTACAGACGACATTCCCAGAGGTTATTTTTTTTTTCCATTAATTTTGTGGCAGCCTTGTGATGAAGGCAAAGGCTGTTGCCCCCATTTTGTAGGTAAGGACACCGAGGAAACCAGTGTCCTGAGGCTGTGAGAAGTTGTGAGTGATGGCAGCGTCAAAATGTGAACCTGGATCTTCTGCCTCCAAGTTCAGTATTATGTCTATCATGCATGAATGGCAGGGATCAGAGAAAATAATTATAATTAAATTTCTCAAGTCCAAGTTATGTCTGTATTAAACTTTAGAGTCTTTTACAATTTCTGTTTTCAAATGTTCGAGAAATACAGTTTGAAAAATGATGTCTGTCACCTTACGTCCACTTTACCCCCAAGTAATAGGACTCTTATGAAGCCAAATTACTAGAATAGGTTTTATTGGGATTACATGGCATTAAACACAGTCTTTTTAAATGCAATGTAACAAAACCCAAGCTTACAACTTAGATAATATACTAAAGCACAGCTTTAAATAGGGAATTACGCTTATATGTTTTAAATAAATTTACAAAAATGGATCATCCATTTCTGGGGACTTTGAGGAAAACACACCTATTAGGTAAAGTAGAATTTACTGAAACTACCCAGCAGCACACACACGTGACAAGTTGGTTGTTCAAACTAAATCTTACCTCCTGATGGTGTGATTCTTTGCACACCTACGGTGATACAGCACTTTTCCCTAATATTTATCTGCTGACTTTTGGCATCTAGATAATTACAAGTAATTGTGTGTTTTTATATCATATCAGCATCAGATAGATTTACTTGTGCATGTTTGTATTGGGATATACAAAGAAATGTATTACTTAGAAGGAATGTAATACGAGATGCCAAGAGACAAAAAGTGACAGTTTCCAGCACTTTTTATCCAACTGATTTCTTGTACGAGATAACATTTATTTAACTTGATTCCAGACAGAGACCTGAATATCATACAACATAGTGGAAAGACCGTCTCTCTCTCTCTTTTTTATTTTTTTAGAGATAGAGTTTTACTTGATCGCCCTCGGTAGAGTGCTGTGGCATCACATCACAGCTAATAGCAACCTTTAACAACTGGGCTTAGGCGATTCTCTTGCCTCAGCCTCCCAAGTAGCTGGGACTACAGGCACCCATCACAATGCCCAGCTATTTTTTGTTGCATTTTGGCTGGGGCTGGGTTTGAACCCACCACCCTTGGTATATGGGGCCAGTGCCCTACCCACTGAGCCACAGGCACTGCCTGGAAAGGCCATCTCTTAAACTGGTTGACTTTTGGACTAATCTTGAAGAGTATAGAGGCACTTTAAGAACTATTAGGAGTTGGGGCTAGTCTCAGAAAATGCTCCATAAAAAGTATTTGGAAGCTAGAATAAGTATTTGTTGTACAAATACTGGGCACCCAGCATCTGTCAGGTATTTTTCTAGATGCTGGGCATATAAAAATTGAAAAACACAGAAAAAAATCTCTGCCCTCATAGAGCTTATATTTCAGTGGGGAGACAAGCTATTGCCGAGATAAATCAGTCAAATATATAATACATATATATATATAGTGAGAATGCTAACAAGAAAGAAAATCCAGGAAGGGAATAAGAAATGTGGGGGTACAGTTTTAGAGAATGGAGCCAGAGAGGGCTTCATATGAAGGAAATGAGGGAGCAAGATGTGGGGATACCTAGGGGAAGATTATTTAAAGCAAAGGAAAGGTAAATTTCCATGGCCCCAAGGTGGGAACATGCCTGGGGTATTTGAGGAACAGCAATGAGATCATTATATTGAGAGGGGAGTGAAGGTAGACTAGAAGAGGAAAACACAGATTAGAGAGGTAATCAGGCAATGAGGTAGGTCTTGGTGAAAAATCTTGGCCTTCTCTTCAGAGAGAGGGAGAGAAGATCTAATATACCTTTTAACAAGAACATTCAGATCATGTTTGCCGTAGACTGAAGAGGGCCAAGGGAAGACGCAGAGACGCCACTTGGAGGCTATTGCAGTGATCCTGGTGAGAGATAGGGGTGGTTCCAGGTCGTAATAGTTAGGGTAGAGGTCTCAAGACTGACAGATATGAGAAAAGAATCAAAGGTTTGGGGGCTGAACGATTGGAAGGGTGGCATTTATGTGTTAGTGAGACAGGGTAGACTGCAGGAGGAGCTTTGTGGGGGTGATGAACTTCAGAGCTCAGTTTTGAGTATGTTTGGTTTGAAATGTCTATCAAAGATCTGAGAGATATGTATTGGCTTTGAATACCTTTGAATGTGTGAGTCTGGATTTGAGGGAGACATTCTGGATGGATATATACATTTGAGAGTTGTAGGCAAATAGATGGTATTTAAAGACTTGATTAAGTGCACTCACCTAAGGAATTACACATAGACAAAAGGAAGATGTTTGGTGACATAAGAAAACAGATTGCAAAATAATATGCATATAATGATCTCTTTTCTTGGGGAAAAAAGTATTTATAAAAGAATGGAATTATATATACCAAAATCATCTCTGGATACTAGGAGTTATTGGTGAATCTCATTTTATTCTTTTATGGTTTTTCATATTTCTCACATTTTCTTTAATAAAAATGGATTACTCTTGTAATCTAAAAGCAGAATAAAACAATAAATGTTACTAAGAAGACTCTTATCAGCCAGGTGCAGTGGCTCTTGCCTGTAATTCTAGCATTCTGAGAGGTTGGGACAGGAGGATCACCTGAGTTCAGGAGTTCAAGACAAGCCTGAGCAACCAAAAGAACCAGTCTCTACTGAAAAATAAAATAGAAAGACTAGTTGAGTGTTGTGGCAGGCACCTGTAGTCCCAGCTACTCAGGAGGCTAAGGCAGGGGGATCCCCTGAACCCAGGAGTTTGAAGTTGCTGTGAACTAAGCTTATGCCATGGCACTCTAAGCCTGAGTGACAGAGTGAGATTCTGTCTCCGAAAAGACAAGAAAAGGACTTTCATCTAGACTTTATTCTCCAATGTCTAAAGTAAAGCATTCATTCATGTACATGCCTGCATACACATACACTCAGATACCCACGGAAAAAACATGATGGAGAAAGGTTATTTGAATCAAATTACCTATGACATGATTGGGGCATGCTACTCTAAGGACTGATAATTCACATGTTTCTGTCCTTACATAGAGTTGGATTAATACAACTGGATAAAATGTGCCTGGACAGTAAGGAATATGAAGACCTGGGGAAAGTTAAACCTAACAGGACTACATCCAAACCGAATAGATTGGGACTCTTGGGGCTGAGCCAAAATCATATCCTTTGGGAAAGGAGAATTAATTGAACCCTTGTTCAACTCTCTTGTGACATTCTTTTCCCTGAAGGCCTTCTGCTTTCTTTCTGTAGCAGCTTCCATTCAGGGAACAGGGTATCTGCTAGTTCAGCAAGCTACTGTTAAATGTTAATAACTTATTCTTGGCCAATTTTTCACACGTAGGAAAGTATATCATCTTATGTTGAGTTTTAAAGTTCAGATAATACTTTTTTTTCCTTTTGAATATAGAAACTCTAACAGTTCTCTATCACATTTTCTTCCTCTCCCCATTTGATTATAATAGGTATTTCTCTCCCCTTCTCTGGTAGTGACTCAGACATAGCTAAAGGGGGCTTTTCTCAAACTTCTTTTGGAAAAGAGAAAAACGTCAGTGTTTGGCCTGAGGCCAAACAGAATATTTTAGCTAAGCTGCAGGATGGTTGACGCAGTTATGAGTGACTGAAAATGGAATTGTAATGGAAAAGGCATTTGCATTTTGAGCTATAGCGTTTGCTACTGTGAGTGTTAGCAGTTTGTTAAAAGTGCGCACATGCATGGTAAGTTTTTAAAGCAGAAAGTTGAAAAATTGGTACAGAAATTTACTTTCGCACATGCCTGCCTTTCCATTAAGTATAATCCTCTCCCTGGAGATCTGACGATGTATTTCCTCCTTTTCTACCTAAGAGGGCTCTGATGCAACTCTGAAAGTTTCATTGCACGAATAAGAAAACGCCTGTAGTTCCAGCTACGGTGGCTGAGGCAAGGGAATCACCTAAGCCCAGGAATTGGAGGTTGCTGTGAGCTGTGATGAGACAGCACTCTACTGAGGGTAATAATGTGAGACTCTGTCTCTACAAAAAACAAAAAAACAAACAAAAAGTTATTCCTTCTTTCTAGATTCACAACTTTAGACAAGGGTCCCGCCAATATCCTGTCAATTTTGCCCTTTTTTGTCAAAGTCAGAATAACAGGAGAATTTGTGTTCACCCTCAGCCTCTGCTCCAACATCTATATCCCACACAGATACAAACATATTGAGAAAAATCAATTTCTTCCTTTACCTGCTGTTGTTAATTACAGAGATTGAGTCCCACAAAGCCACATACATATATGAATTTAGGTCAACGGTGTAATCAAAGGCATGAAATTATAAACATTTTGCCTAACACTAGGCTTTGTATCTCTTGAAATGAGCACAGGTCTTAAGAGTCTTTGTATCTTCTGAAATGAGTATAAAGTATAAATCTTGTGTCTGCCACATACTAAGAGAACAGCCATTGGCAAACAACCTGAGCATTGATTTAACCCCAAAACCTTACTTACTTATTTTGATGGTAACCAGTATGATGGTCATTAAAATCAGACCTTGATTCAAATCTGATACTTGGACAACTTGGGTTAAGTATTGTTTTCCTTTTTCCTTGCCTAACACCTGCTTTTTTAGGGCTTTTGTGAGGATTAAAACAAAAAAATGTATACAGTATGTTTAGGACCAGCATTTGAGATCATCAGTATATCAAAAATTCTCTTATTATATTTTTAAAAAATAGTACCAGCATTCTCTTATCTGTGACAAGTAAGGCCTTTCACTAAGTCAACATAAACCTATATCAGGAGAAAAAAGTAGAATTTCCAAATCAAGCTATCAGTTAAACAGCCTTTGTTACTTAAAACAAAGGAAGAATTTGAGAGGGAGCTAAAAGAATCTTTGTCATTTGTCCAACAATTATAAAGAAAAAAACAGGGAAGCACTTGTGGCTCAAAGGAGTAGGGTGCTAGCCCCTTATACCGGAGGTGGTGGGTTCAAACCCCGCCCCAGTCAAAAACTGCAAAAAAAAAAAAAACCCAAAAAACAAAAACCTTTGGAGTTTGTGTGAGAAGAGTCAGAAAGGTTAGAACTTGCCACCGAGAGTGTGGGAGTGAAGCCACAGCTAAAATTTGTCTTGAGGCAATAAGTAAAACATGGCACCCCACAAAAATAATGGTAACTCAGTTCCATTTCTACAAGGGGCTTGAAGATCCTTCACTCAATTCCTTCTTTTCTTTTTTGTTTTAGTTACTACTGCCAGACAGGCAGCTTGGGTTAAAAGCCTAACTCTGCTACTTACTAGTTGCGTGACTCTGGGAAAGGCACTTAACCCATGTTCTTCATTTGTAAAATGGGAATAACTTTGGTAACACACTTTGAACAGTGTCTATCATGCAGTAAGATGTAGGTCAACATTTATTAAATAGAAACAGTGAAAGGTGGTTGGGTGCAGTGGTGACTTGTGCCTGTAATCCTAGCACTCTGGGAGGTAGAAGAGGGGTCACTGATTGGGATATTTGAGATCAACCCATAGAAACAAATATAATGCCCCTGCACATTTTGGATAGCTTTTATTTTAGATTTATTTCTGGTTTGTGTGGGAGAACCTCACGAAAACCATTTTGCTAATAACCACTTAGTTAGAATAGTGAGAACAATTGACCACACTTTGGTTTGCTCATTTGAAGCTATATCCAAAGTAAAGTGACTACAATGTTTTGAGTAGAACTGAAAAGTTGAAGTACTTGCATCACTGGTATTGATCTTGGAGACCTTCACTCATGATTCTCTGAAAATATTTGTCCTCTGTTTCTGAATCACAGTCAAGGATACCTCTTGAAAAGTACTGCCCATTTATGGTATATTATTTTGATAAGTTATTTCTTTTTTTGTTTTTTTTGGGGGTTTTTTTTGATGTGTTCTTGATAAGTTATTTCAAAGCTACATCAAACTGTTTCCCAAATATCTAGTCATTGCTTGAAGTTACTGAGGTCTTGATTTTCCACCAGGTGATTTTGTTTTGTTTTCTCATTGGGAGAAGTATAGAGTGAGAACTGACTCTGTGCACTGGCATGGTCAAAGGGATCTTGGTGGCTCAGCACTCATTGGCTACTTACCTACTTACTTTACCTCACTTATAACATCATCATCATGAGTAATGTTATTTACACATATATACTAGACACTGACCCAAGTGCTTTGCATACATTGAGCTTTAAAACCCTGAGGTAGGTACTATTATTACTCTCATTGAGATACATAGACACCAGGTGGCCAAGGCTTCCCAACTAGTAAATGGGGTAGCCAGGATGCAAGGTTAGGGGATTCAGAATCCATTATGAAAATTACTGTGCTATTGACTATCTCAAAAAATACATGTTAAAAGATGATGCTAATAAACCATAATTGTTAGTCCAATTATGGACTAACAATTCCATATTTATTTTCATTTTCTTTTAGTAGTGTAATGAACAATCAGTAGTCTCTCAGACGGCATTTAGACTTCCCATGTTACACATTTTCAAGGTGGCTGGCCAGTGCTTGAGAACTGACATGGCTGGACGGATGTCACTCAGTGATCTTGATAGGTAATATTTGCATAGAGAATGTTTGCTTGTCAAATGGGAACCCTGTTTTTATCCTTCCCTAGGATTCATCTGGAAACTTAAATCGTGGTGAGATACGTTTTCCACCTTTTCTGAAAACCTACATTTCGGAAAATTAGAATCAGTGAGTTTCGGGGGGTTATCCATCAGGTGCAACATTAGATGCCGATTTGTCACTGACTGGCAGGCTCTTTGCCATTTTAAGGCATGAGAGGAGTCCAAAACTTTTCTGTGGTTGGAGTGTCCCTGGAAGTTGATTCATGTTCTCACTGCAGTTTCTTTTACATTGCTTCTTGGCATAATGCCTTTGAGTAAAAGGAGTATTTTTCTAATGTCTCTGGTTTAATTTAGAAACTACCAAACTGATGTTTTCCAACTTATCTCCAAAACTGAAAATAAATGTGCCTGGGAAAACAGGGGCTCTAATGAAAATGCTGACACAGTCTCATTAATGCTAAAGTTTTAAGCAGCCTGCCATTCAGTAAAGTAGTATTTTTGTGTCCTCTAAAATACCAAACATCTGCTTCCAATGAGTGTCCTTACCAACCTTTGGTATTCTTTTTAGCTAAGCTGAATGCACCTGGGAACAAGTGACACTTCCTATAACACAGGCAAAAAGTTTGAAACAAGGAATTTTTATTCAAACACCATTTGGTAAGCATAATGGAACAGAGGGTGCCAATTACAAACACCATTCAAACAACATGGTGGAAATATGTGTTTAAATGGTACAAAGCCCCGGCTCACAGGTCTCATAGCCAGAAATGGGGCTGTGAACTAAGGTTGTTATAAAAATAAAGTCCATGGCAAAGACAATATACTATGATTGAAGCTAAGAGGCAAAATTTATATTTCAGGGTTCTAAATAGAGGCTAGAAGTCAGAAGCCCAAGTGAATGTCAAAACCCAGGTAGACACAGTGACAGGATTGCCAAAAGGAAAGAAATTAAAGAATGTGTTATAATATCTATGTTTCAAATACTTTCAATTGATAAATAAAATTTTATATATGTATTGTGTACAATATGATGTTTTGAAATCTGCATACATTCTGGAATGACCCATTTGAGCTAATTAACATATGCCTAACCTCACATGTTTATTTTTGTGTGCGATAAGAACACTTAAAATCTACTGTTAGTGATTTTCAAAATATAGTACATTTTTATAAACAATAGTCATCTTGTTATGCAATAGATCTCTTGAATGTATTCCTGTTTAACTCAAAGAGAGTATGTGTCATTATTAGAACTATCTACCTCGTCTCCATTCCTCAATCATTTCCCTCTGCCTAGTGGTTTTCTACATACCTATGAGAATCCTTCCGGAAGAACACAAGTAATGGCTTTCCTCTATGAAAACATTCAGTGATTCCCTACAGTCTACTGAAAAAGGTTTCAACTTTTTAAAGTCTTTTTATGATCTGGGTCCAAATTACTCTTTCGGTCTTTTCAAATACTACTTCTGTCCCTGGATACTCTATACCTGCGATCAGTGTGAGTGGTACTGGTGGCCTTTGGAATTGTGTTGGGGTGTTTGGGTTGTCAAAATGAATGACAGATGATAGGGATGCTTAGTGATCTGGAGCAACGGGTGTCAGGCATCTTGCATTGAGTATAACAGACCCTTACCATTTCAGAATTGTCCAGCTGAAAGATCTTCTTGAGAAACTGCAGGTTTCTAACTAAATTGCATCCTTTCCAGGTCTGTCTGATGAAATGCACCTTTGCTTCTGCTTTTCCTTCTCCTTGTTATGCCTGCACCTTTATTCAGCATTGCCTGTTATATTCCCATCAGTCTTCAAAGTCTAGCTTTCCTATTGCAGCCTTTCTAGATCACCACTGCGAAGATCATGCTCCTGTTTTTCTTTCTTTGAGACAGAGTCCCACTATGTCACCCTGGGTAGAGTGCTCTGGTGTCCCAGCTCACAGCAACCTCAAACTCTTGGGCTTAAGCAATTCTCTTGCCTCAGCCTCCCAAGTGGCTGGGACTACAGGTGCCCACCACAAAGCCTGATTATTGTTTTTGTTGTTGTTGTCATTGATATTTGGCAGGCCTGGGCTGGGTTCGAATCTGCCAGCTCTGGTGTATGTGACTGGCACCCTAGCCATTGAACTACAGGCACTGAAACATTCTCCTGCTTTCCTACCAGGGTTGCTGAGCATACTGTGACATAGTAGAAAAAGTACTGATATGGGTATCAAGAGACCCAAATCTTGGCTTTGGTACTAACACTAATTATGTACATTACCTGGGGAAAAAGGTTTATCTTCTCAGAGACTTAGTTTATTCATCTGTAAGATGAGTTTTAAAAAGTGAAATTGAAATAGATATTCCTTAACCTTCCTCCCACTGATAGTTTTTTTATAGGCTTTTCATCACATATGTTATTTAAAATTTTTTATTTAGATATAAATGTGCATATATATATATATATATAGTTGGGAATTCATTGAGGGTACAAGAAACTAGGTTACACTGATTGCATTTGTTAGGTAAAATTCCTCTTACAATTGTGTCTTGCCCCCCAGAGGTGTGTCACACCCAGAGACCCCACCCCCTCCCACTTCCCTCTCTCTGCTCTTCCTTTCTCTGCTCTTCCTTTCTCCAACACCCCCTCCCTCCTTCTTTCTCTCCTCTCCCCTTCCACCTCCCGCCATGTACTAGGTCATTAATTGTCCTCATATCAAAATTGAATACATAGGATTCATGCTTCTCCATTCTTGTGATGCTTTACTAAGAATAATGTATTCCACTTCCATCCAGGTTAATACAAAGGATATAAAGTCTCCATACATTTTAATGGCTGAATAGTATTCCATGGTACACTTATACCACAGCTTGTTAATCCATTCCTGGGTTAGTGGGCATTTAGGCTGTCTCCACATTTTGGCGATTGTAAATTGAGCTGTGATGAACAGTCTACTGCAAGCCTCCTTATGGTAAAAGTATTTTTTACCTTCTGGGTAGATGCCAAGTAATGGGATTGTAGGATCAAATGGGAGGCTTGAGTTATTTGAGGGTTCTCCATACTGCCTTCCAAAAAGGTTGTATTAGTATGAAGTCCCACCAGCAGTGTAAAGGTGTTCCCTTCTTGGGTGGCACCTGTGGTTAATCTGCAGCTTTGAGATTTTGTGATGTGGGCCATTCTTGCTGGGGTTAGATGACATCACAGAGTGGTTTTGATTTACACTTCTCTAATAATTAGAGATGATGAGGTAGCTATTCATCTGTCTTCTTTAGAGAAGGTTCTATTTATGTCTCTTGCCCATTGATAATATGGGATTGTTGGCTTTTTTCATGTGGATTAATTTGAGTTCTCTCCAGATCCTAATTATCAAGCTTTGGTCTGATTCAAAATATGCAAATATCCTTTTCTTTGTGGAGGTTATCTATTTGCTTTGGTTGTTGTCTCCTTAGCTGTACAGAACATTTTCAGTTTAATAAAGTCCCATTTGTTTATTTTTGTTGGAATTGACACAAAAGTCTTCCTCATGAAGTCTTTCTCCAGGCTGATATCTTTCAATGTTTTTTCCTGTGCTTTCTTTGAGGATTTTTGCCATTTCATGCCTTAAATTTAAGTCCTTTATTCATCTTGAGTCAATTTTTGTGAGTGGAGAAAGGTGCGGGTCTAGTTTCAGTCTTTTACATGCAGATATCCAGTTCTTCCAGCACAATTCATTGAATAGGGAGTCTTTCTCATAGTGTATGTTCTTCTTTGGTTTATTGAAGATTAGGTGGTTGTAAGATATTAGTTTCATTTCCTGGTTTTCTATTTGATTCCACATGTCTATGTCTCTATTTTTCTGCTGGTACCATGCAGTCGTGACCACTATGGCCTTGTAGTACAGCCTAAAATCTGGTATGCTGATGCCCCGGCTTTGTTTTTATTACTAAGAATCGCCTTAGCTATACATGGTTTTATTGGGTTCGACACAAAATGAAGAATTATTTTTTCTAAGTCTTGAAAGTACAATGTGGGTATTTTAATAGGGATGGCATTGAATAGGTAGATTGCTTTGGGAAGTATATAGACATTTTAACAATGTTGATTCTTCCCAGCCACAAGCATGGTATATTCTTCCATTCATTAATATCCTCTGCTATTTTCTTTCTTAAGGTTTCATATTTTTCTTTATAGAGGTTCTTCACCTCTTGTGTTAGGTATATTCCTACGTATTCATAGGTATTTCCTTTTCTTTGCACCTATGGTGAAAGAAGTTGTGTCCTGAATTAGCCTCTCATCTTGGCTATTATTGGCATATACAAAGGCTACTGACTTCTGGTCATTGATTTTATATCCTGAGACATTACTGTATTTTTTATAACTTCCAGGAGTCTTGTGGTTGAGTCTTTGGGGTTCTCTAAGTCTAAGATCATACCATCAGCAAAGAGGGAGAGTTTGACCTCCTCTGCTCCCATTTGGATTCTTCATTTCCTTCTCGTGCCTGATTGTATTGGCTAGAACTTCCAGCACTATGTTGAAGACTAATGGCAACAGAAGACAACCTTGTCTGATTCTAGTTCTAAGGGGAAAAGCTTTCAGTTTTACTCTATTCAGTAAAATATTAGCTGTAGGTTTTCTTATAGATACCTTCAATCAGTTTAAGAAATGTGCCACCTATGCCTATACTCTTCAGTGTTCTAATTAGAAAAGGATGGTGGATTTTATCAAATGCTTTTCTGCATCTATTGACAGGATCATGGAGTCTTTGTTTTTCCTTCTGTTGATATGGGGAATAGCGTTTATGGACTTGTGTATGTTAAACCAGCCCTGGGATGAAACCTACTTGATCATGATGTATGACTTTTTTGATGACAAGCTATAATCTATTGGCTAGGATTTTTTTGAGAATTTTTGCATCTATATTCATTAGTGAAATTGGTATGAAGTTCTCCTTTATAGTTAGGTCTTTTACTGGTTTTGGTATCAGGGCGATGTTTGCATCATGGAACATGTTGGGGAAGAGTCCTTCCTCCTCAGTTTTTTGGAATAATTTCTGCATTATGGGAATAAGCTCTTCTTTGAAGGTTTGATAGAATTCTGGTTTGAAGCCATTCAGACCAGGGCATTTTTTTGTTGGGAGATTTTTTTATTGTTTCTATGATCTCAGTACTTGAAATCGGTCTGTTCAGGAGATCTATTTCTGGCTAAGTCTAGGGAGAGGGTGTGATTCCAAATATTGATCCATTTCCTTCATAATGTCAAATTTTGGGGCACAGAGTTTCTAGTGGTATACAGAGATAATCTCTTGTATCTCTGTGGCATCAGTGGCTATTTCACCTTTATCATTGAGGTTACTAGAGATTTTACTTTTCTATTTCTAGTTAGTCTGGCCAATGTTTTATCTATTTTATTTATTTTTTTCAAAAGACCAACTCCTTGTTTCATTAATTTTTTCTTTTTTTTTTTTGTAGAGGCAGAGTCTCATTTATCACCCTTGGTAGAGTGCTGTGGTGTCACACAGCTCACAGCAACTTCCAACTCCTGGGCTTGGGATATTCTCTTGGCTCAACCTCCCAAGTAGCTGGGACTATAGGCACCTGCCACAGTGCCCGGCTTTTTTTCTTTTTTGTTGTTGCAGTTTGGCCAGGGTCGGTTTTGAACCTGCCACTCTTGGTATATGGGGCCAGCACTCTACCCACTGAGCCACAGGTACAGCCCTTGTTTCATTAATTCTCTGAATGATTCTTTTGTTTTCAACTTCATTTATCTCTGATTTAATTTTGGATATTTCTTTTCTTCTGCTGGGTTTAGACTTAGATTGTTATTTTTCCAATTCCATAAGATGTCGTGTGAGTTTGTTGATGTGCTCGCTTTGTGTTTTTTGAATGTAGGCATCTAAAGTGATAAATTTTCCTCTCAGGACTGCTTTTGCTCTATCCCACAGGTTTTGGTAGCTTGTGTCTTCATTGTTGTTATGCTCAAGGAGGTTAATGATTTCCTTTTTATTTCTTCCTGCACCCAACTGTCATTCAGCATAAGGTTGTTTAATTTCCATGCTTTCATGTGGTTTAATCCCACTTTTTTTTTTTTTGGAGTTGAGTTCCACTTTTAGTGCCTTATGGTCTGAGACGATGCAAGGTAAAATTTTAATTCTTTTGATTCTGTTGAGGTTTGTTTTGTGTCCTAGGATATGGTCAATTTTGGAGAATGTTCCATGGGCCAATGAGACTATTGTATATTTTTTAGCTTTGGGATGAAGTGTTGTATCTATGTCTATCAAGCACAGTTGTTCTAGGGTTTCATTTAAGTCCCTTATATATTTGTTTAATTTCTGTTTAGAGGATCTGTCCATCTCTGTAAGAGGAGTGTTAAAGTCCCCTGGTATTATGGTGTTATAGGATTTCACATTCCTTAGACTAAGTAATGTCTGTTTCAAGAATCTTGGAGCATTTAAATTGGGTGCATAAATATTTAGAACTGAAACGTCTTGTTGTTGTATTTTTCCCTTGACCAATATGAAGTGACCATCTTTGTCTTTTTTGACTGTAGTTGCTTTAAATCCACATGTATCTGAAAATAAGATTGCAACCCCTGTTTTCTTCTGAATTCTGTTTGCCAGAAAAATTGTCCTCCAATCCTTAACTCTGAGTTTTAATTTTAATTTTAAGTGTTTTGAGGCTAGGTGTGTCTCCTGCAGACAGCAAATGGATGGCTTGTGTTTTTTAATCCAGTTAGCCAATCTATGCCTCTTCAGTGGGGAATTCAAGCCATTAACACTTATTGAGATAATTGATAAGTGAAAGTCCATTGCTTAGTTTTATCTTTTGCATCATTGTGGAAGCTAGTTTTTATCTTTTAATTTCTGGGTGCTTACTTTGCTAGTGATCCATTGGATGGTCAGTGTATAAAACAGGTTGAAGTATTTCCTGTAGAGCAGGTCTTGTTGCAAATTTCCTAAATGTTTGCCTATCAGTAAAAGATTTTATTTCTCCATCAATTTTACAGCCTAGTTTAGTGGGATATAGAATTATGGGCTAGAAATTGTTTTGTTTAAGTAGATTAATGGTAGATTACTGTTGTCTTCTGGCTTGAACAGTTTCATTAGAGAAGTCTGCAGTTACCCTGATGGAATTGCCCCTATAGGTCAATTGGTGCTTATTCCTGGAAGCTTGCAGAATCTTTTCTTTTGTCTTGACTTTGGATACATTCATCATAATGTGTCTTGGAGAAGCTCTGTTAGAGTTGAGGTGACCTGGGGTCTGATATCCCTCTGAAAGGAGTGTGTGAGAAGACTCTTTGGTGATATTTGGTAAATTTTAATTTATAATACTCTCTAGTATGGCTTCCATTCCTCTGGGGCATTCTTCTTCCCCTTCTGGGATACCTATAACTCATATGTTTGAGTGCTTTATAAAGTCTTATAACTCTGTCAGTGAATGTTCTTTTCTTCCTCTTTAACTAGGTGTAATATCTCTAGAGCTTTGTCCTTCTGAAATTATTCCTTCTGCGTTGTTTAATCTATTATTGATTTTTTTCTATTGTATCTTTAAGTTCCCTACTTGACTGCTTCAATTCCTTCAGCCCTGCTATGCCCTTTGTATATTCTTCATATCATTCATCTCTTTTTTGATTCTGTTTTTGGATTTCTTTTTGATTATTTTCCACTTTCTCAGCAATTTCCTTCATTGTTTTTATCATCTGTATTTTAAATTCCCCTTCTGTCATTTCTAACATTTCTTTATAGTTGGAATCCTCTGCAGTAGCTACCTCATGGTCTCTTGGGAGGGGATGCTCTGGACTGGTTTTTCATGTTGCCAGGATTTTTCTGCTGATTCTTCCTCATGAGTGTTTTCTCTTATCTGTTTCCTTGCTCTAATTTTCCTTTCACTTCCTCTAGCTA
>CAUYQV010036154.1:0-19286 GCA_963574575.1 Galagoides demidoff | reverse complement strand
ACCTCTGCCCCAGCCGCAGGCCTCCAATCAGCCTTGAGGACTCCAGTCAGCCTCAAGGCCCCCTGTGGGCCTGTTTCCTGTGCTGGGCCCACTGTGCTAAGGACAGCCAACCCCAGGCATTCTCCTGGGAACATGTCCTGTTTTATTCATCAGCTTTTTTCTGAGGTTGCAAAAGAATGGGGACACCCTATCATCCCCAGCCTGTTTCCCAGTGCCTTCATTGCCAAATTATTTCTTTGCACAGTTGAATCTTCCAGAGGGGGCTAAGCATAGTGGCTTCTGCTGTAATCTTAGCACTTTGGGAGGCGAAGGTGGGAGGATCACTTGAGGCCAGGAGTTCAAGACCTTCCCTTTACAAAAAAATGTAAAAATTAGCTAGGGGTGGTGGCAGGCGCCTATAGTCTAAGTTACTCTGGAGGCTGAGACAGGATACCTTGAGCCCAGGAGTTTGAGGTGGCAGTGAGTGAGGCTGACACCACTGCACTCTAGCCCAGATGACAGAGCAAGATTCTGTCTCAAAAAATATGTCTATACAAAATGAACTAATGGACCATAATATTTGACTATGTGATCGTCTCCTCCCAGTTTGAAATGTGACTTGGGGGTATGTTTTTAAATGACAGAAAGAAAATATCGGAGTAAAAATTTATAGAACCTGAAGTCTAGGGGGGACTCCTTTTTGGGGACTGTTTGTCAGTTTATTTATTCATTTTACCTTCTTATTTTAAACTCTAGCCATTTGTCTATACCTTTTGTCCCTCACTGCAGCTTTAGGATTTTCTTCCTCTTGTTTCACCAGGAATGGAGGCCTCAAAGACAATTAGAATGAGCTTGAAATTTTCATGAGCAGAAGACTGCTTTTCTCTGCATAGCTTGTAAACACCTTCAACCTGTATTTTCCTGTGGAAGTCCAGGAAAAAAGAGAAGAATAGTCTCTGAGGCGTCCTCTGATGTATCTTCACCTACCACATATTAAATTCAGATGAGCCAGAAGTTCCTTTCCCGGAGGCTTGGATTGGGGCACAGGTGATTCTTGAGTTCCATAGCTGGCCTGTGAGCAGGGCCTAGTGGCTGGAAGACGAGGAGGGACGTGTGTAGAGAAAGTACAGCTGGACCAAAAGGCTTGGCTCAAGCCCTAGTCTCGCCATTCACTTGTGACAGGACCTGGGACAACTCACTTAACATTTAAGTTTTTGTTGCCTGAAAGAAGATGATAAGTCTGCATTATTCGTGGATTCCATGTTTGTGAAGTCATTTGCTTGCTGATCTTTATTTGCAACCCTCAGATCAATACTCAGGTGCTTTCACAGTCACTCACCGGCAAGGGCAGAGTGGGGAAACCTGGGAGTTCCCTGTGCGTGTTCCCCACTGGAGTCAAGCCCTGTGAGGGCCGTGCTCTGCCCCCTGGTTTCTGTTCCTCATGGTGTAGACAAGAGGTTTTTTCACAGTATTTATTTAGTGCCACAACATTTGATTTTTTTTTTCTTTTGCATGAGAAGGCTGGGATGTGCCTTATGGAGAAAACAAACACGTGTCTCAGATAAGTTTTGTCCTGGCTGCTACTTGTGAGTTCAATGTTAATGAATCAAAATCACATATTAAGTAAAGAATAAAGCATGTTTCAACAGAAACAAGGTTATATATTGATCAGTTGACCAAAACACTGTGACCAGAGGCTCCCAGGAACCTTACCCTGAAGCAAGGGTTTAGTGTGTGCTAATTCAGTGTTTGCAGAGACGTTATAGGTAACGGCCAGGAATAATGAGAATCACCTGTGCTTGTTCTACCAACTTAAAAGATTGTTATCAAGGTCAACTGAGATAGTAAGTGCACAATTGCTTTCTAAATCAGATGCACTAGGACACCAGAAAGTCACATTTGCTCGGCAGTTTGCAGCCTCTAGCGCACTCTGTCACAGTCTCAGTTGATCTGAACTACACCCCTGTGATACAAGGTGTGTCATTATTGCTGTTAAATATTTCAAATATAGCAAGAAAATCAGAACCAAGAGAAGTGAAGGGCCTATCAGCAGTGGGTAGTGAGCATTTACTCCGTGGGGGTTCCTCATTCTAGACACAATGAAATGATGAATGGGTTGGGCTCTCCTGCCTGAACACCTGAGCCTGGCTTCATCCTCTAGAGGCCGCCACCTGCTGGGGAGAGGGAAGATTCGGAATGACAACAGGAAAGCAAAGAGGAAGCTTTCTGCTAAGTCAGATTCTGGTGCTTGACTCCCCCTTCTGGGCTTTGGCCATGGAGAAGATATTTTAGATAAGCCAAGGCCACATGGAAGTCAGTTGATCTTGCCCATAGGCTAATCCGAGGCTGCCTTACAAGCTGCCCCCACACTAGGCCCAGGGGATGCCAAAGCTGTGTCAGGCAGAGCCCCCTAGTAGTCTGGTAATGGAGGTTCTCAGAAATGGTTTTATCAAGCCACCTCGGGTAGGGCCTGAAAGTAGCTGGGAGTCATGCTGCTGGCCCTGCCTAACAGGGTCTCTGTTTCTGGGCACCACAAGACCCGTGTGAGGGCTGCTGAGTGACCATGACCAGGCCAAGCAGGAGTCTGACCAGGCCTCTGAGGGTTGTGGGCTGACGCTGAATAGGCCAGAGACACTCCAGTAACAAGCTGCAGCTCTGAAGGTCACAGCACCCTAGGACAAAAGAGAAGCAGGAGAAGAGCAGGCTGCCAAAGAGACCCAGCGTTTGTTTCAGAACTACTGAACACCACCTCTAAGAGCCTGTCTCGGTGCCTCTCAAAATTCCATTTTCATGAAAGTCTTCTGGGGAATCTTAGCAGAATGTAAATTCAGATCCAGTAGATCTAGAATGGGGCCTAAGAGCCTGACGGGACTTCCAGCTGAGCCCAGTGCCACTGGGCTCGGGCCACACTTTGAGTGGCAAGGGTCAAATGAAGAATGGAAAGGTTCATAAAATTTGAAAAAACCTTTATTTCTCATGAAGGGTTGCAGCCTGCTGCAGGCTGGCTGTCTTGCTGTCTGGGAATTATAACCTCTGGCCAGAAGCCAAGAGTTTGCACTTCAAGGGAGGGACAAAGGGAACAGGAATTTATGCTGGGCAGGATGGCTAAGTAGATTATTTTTTCTCCTTTTTGTGGTTTCAACACAATAATTAAGGAATACTCCTTCCTGCTAAGAGAACACTGAGTGTGGAGTGGTTCTGGCCAGTGTATGGAGAGTGTGCTATAGGAGGATTCACGAATGTTTGTGCAAAGAGAAACATGTGCACACACAACTGAGCTGCACAACCCTTTATAGGTCACAAATACAAAACATGGCGGCATTGTCATGATGTGAGGGTGGCATTTTTGGCCTTCTGATATCAAAAGGTGAAGAAGAGGACACAAGAGCCCTCATTGCACATTCTCCATAGACTGGCCAGAACCACTCCACAGTCAGGGTTCTCTTGTCAGGAAGGAGTGTTCCTCAGTTGTTATGTTGAAACCACAAAATGGAGGAGGAATATCATTAGGTGGTTGGTTGCAATCAGATATGGAGCAAGTCTTTCTGAAGGGCTGGTTCTGTTTAACCCTTAGGGAAGAAAACTTAGCAAGGGATGGGGTGTAGTAAGGTGTGTCACACCTCCCACTCAGTATGGCTGTGATTTCAGTTTTGAAGGTTTCTCTGGGGGCCATTTAGCCAAGAGTGAGTCCATTCAGTTGGTTGAGGGGGGGATTATTTTTATTTTTATTTCTCACAAGGTTCTTTGTTATTGGGTCAGATTAACAGTTGAACTGGACTGGAGTATTAGTGATTTCCTCTTTTAATTAAGTAGTAATGATGATTCAGGAGAACAAGGGAGTCATAGATTCTAAAGAGGAAAAAAAATTGCCAGTGTTCTCAAGAGAAACCAAAACAATAGGCTGTACACACACACACACACACATATATGTATGTATATGTGTACGGGATATGCAGTCTACAAATTAGAGAACCAGGAAAGCCAATAGTATAATTCAGACAAAGTGGAATCAGGAAGATATTAGAAAATGGATGTTCCTGCTCAAGGAAACAGAAAATTTGCCCTTGTTTTGTTTTATTTGTTCTATTTAGTCCCTTAGTGGGTTGGACCTTGTGAGGGTTGATTGTCTCTACTCAGTCTATTGATTCAAATGGTAATCTCCTTGAAATACATTCACCTAGACCCACCCAGAAATAATGATTTACCAGTATTCTGGACATCCCTTAGCCCAATCAAGTTGACATATAAAACTACCAGTGTGGCACCCATATGCATCTCCTTAAAACAAACTTAAGCTCCAAATAAAGACAATAACAAGCTAATAATTCCCCCTACCATGGTACAACTATCTTGCTTACAAGTGAAGCTCACTAATCCCTTCCCTCAAAGAGAAGGTAAAGTCCTTCAGTGTAGACTACTCTTCCAATATCTCATACCTTAAATACCATGATGTAAATTTAACACAACTCACATGCTGATATAAAGTCAATACATCTTAAGTTATGTGAAAAAGACATAAGAGAGGACAGAAACAAAGATATTTGCTTAATGTAGGTATGTATACACACAAACGTATTCATAACAGAAGGGTCACAGGGTCACAGCTGGTATTTATAACAACTTTCTTTTACTGACCATTCTGTATTCCCTTTTACCATCAGCAAACACCTCAGCTGACCATTTTTACCTGGTGGAATGACCCAGACATTCATTCTTAGAGGATCTGGGCCATCCACAGTCCTGCCTGGATTGGATTATTGCAGTTTCCATTGACTTTAATCATAGGGCATGGTACTGCTAAGAGATGCCATAAAGCATCTCCTATATTTCAGACATATTCTTCCTTCTCTCCCTTTCAGAGGAGCAGTCCAATCTCCCTTTAGTAGTCCAGATCAATCACCCAGCCAACCTAGTAAATGGTTGCTCTCCTCTTAGACTACTGACTCAGGTGCGAAGAGCCCACAGTAGCTGGAATTGTGGGCTCTTCAGCTGCATGGACTGCCACTCTCCAAAACCAACCTACCTCTGGCCACTGCTGGGTGCCCAACCTGCCAGCAGAAGGACCTGCCAGATGATAGGGATGGGTGGGGGAAGAGGCTCACTGGTATCCACAGAATGGGTCATTCTATCTGCCTGATTACTAATATCCTCCTTTGGTGAGCATCTGCATGAGGCACAAATATCACTTTTTCCAGTTCAGTGGAATCATTGTTGTATCTACAGGTGGAAGCATTCCCTCTTCTGAAACTAAGACTTCTAGGACAGCAAAGCATAAAGCCTTGGGAATAGGAAGTAAGAAACTTTGCTAGTGTGTCACTATGGGTAGAGTGAGCGGCATCACCCCCATTTCTACTCCTTCATTCCCAGACCTGGTTATGGGAGAAACAGCACCGTATATGAGATGATGACTCAGAGCATGTACAACTTTCTGAAGAACCTTGTCCCAGCCCTCTAATACCAGGCAAGGTATTAACACTTACCTGCAATGACCAAGTTTTTAAAAGGCCATCCCACCATTCCATCAAGCCAGCTGCTTCAGGATGGTGGGGAACCTGGTGACCTCAGTGAATTCTTTGAGTGTGGGCCCTCTGCTGTACCTCTCTTCATGTGTGGTGAATTCCTTGATCAGAAGCAACACTGTGGACATGATAGTGGATCAAGCACCCTGTTAAGTCCACTGATGGTAGTTTGGTGGAAGCATTGCATGAAGAGAAGGCAAATCTGTACCAAGAAAAACTGTCTCTTTCAGTAAGAACAAAATGTTGCCTCTTTCATGATGGAAGCAGACCATTGTAACCAACCTACAACCAGGGAGCTGGCTGATCACCCTAGGGAGTGGTGCCATACTCATTGGTCCTTCTGCTGGCAGGTTGGGCACCCAGCAGTGGCAAGAGGTAGGTTGGTTTGGTGAATAGCAGTCCATGTAGCTGAACCCATATACATGACCCCCTGCCCTGCCACCACTGACACTTTGTTCATGAGCCCATTGGGTGATGATAGGGATGGGTGGGGGAAGAGGCTCACTGGTATCCACAGAATGGGTCATTCTATCTGCCTGATTACTAATATCCTCCTCTGGTGAGCATCTGCATGAGGCACAAATATCACTTTTTGCCCATTCAGAGAGGTCTATCTGTATATCTCTTTCCCAGATTGTTTGCCCCAATTTTCCTTTCATGTACCTTCCAAATCTCTATCTAGCCAAACCATTGGCTACAGCCCCTGATTTGGTATATAATCAATATTATCCTTCTAAGCAAAGTGTGTAACCATGTGCACTGCCCAGAATTCTGCCCATGGGGGGAGATTTCCTTTACCACCATCCTTCAGGCTTGTCCCAGAAAGGGTCTGTCATGCTGCAGTTGCATTTGGGTGGTGCCTGCGTATCATACAGAGCCATCAGGAAACCAGGCCCAAGTCTTCTTCGTCTGTGCCGGATCTTGTGTCACCTCCATTTGAGGGAGCACCACTGTGCATTCCCAACCTCATGGCTTGCTGGATCTGATAACATCCAGTTCACTGTGGGAATCTCAGGTTGCATGCTAGCTTGGTGGTCCATGGTCAAATGTTCAGTTTTTATGAAGGCCCAGTGACAGGCCAAGAGCTGTCTCTCAAAAGAGAATAGTGAATGCTGGCAGGGCCTTGTTCCAAAATCCTAAAGGTCTCTGCTGCAATTCAACTATAGGTGAGGCTTCTGTCTGCTACTGACACCCCAGGGAACCACTGGGGACAATCTGTCAGCTGCTGTCTATGCCAATTATGAATTCTGGAGATGGGGAAATGGGCCTGTGGGTGAGCCCACTGTGACATGGACTGAAATAAAACTCTACTAATCTACATAAGCAGAAAATGCATCTGTGAATAAAACAAAACAGAAAAATCTCCCCTGATCACCTGACTTCCATAATCCCCTACTCTGCTGTGGGGGCCACAGGTCTCCTGAAATCAACATCAGTTCAGAGCCAGTGTCCAGTAGACCCTAAAAGTTCTAATAATTTCCTTTTCCCCAACATGGTTACCTTGGTAAAAGGCTATCGGTTTATTTGGGGAATACTGGGAGAAAGATGAACAGTACAAACTTTTAGTTGTATGCCAGGGTCCTTCCTTCAAAGGGTTCTGGGTCTGTAAACTGGCTCAAGTCTCAGAAATGGACTAAGGGGCTCTGACTCTGTTTTTATAATTCAAGTTAGGCTTTTGTTCACTTGACCTGGAGCTTTTCTGCATATATAGATCAAATAAGAGTTTGGTAGGCTGCCCACCTCTTTCACTTCTGGGAACACCAAGATTAACCAGCTACTGCCAATAGTCTGAGTGAGTCAGGCTGTTCCAAAGTCAGGCTTTGGCTCTGCCGGCCATTGCAGTAACCCACTACCCTGCCTTTGGTGGTTCATGCCAGCATTTGCCTCTGACAACCCGGACCCAAGTATTCCCACTGTGTTTAGGTTTTCCAATTGCCTGGTTATGGTCCCACTGTAAGGTCTGGTCTATAGAGAAGACCTCTTCAACGATGCTCGGCTTCCCTGCAAATCTATTTTTTAAAGTATGGGTAAAAGGCATGTCTTCAAGCCCCTCCCAGTGTGAGTGAGTAGGTCTCTAATGACAAATCTACTCTAACATTCTAGTCTCCCCGAGCCTTTGAATATCTTCCCCTGCATTAAACTAAGGGCTGTCAGGCATTTTCACCTTGCTCATGGCCGTTTTTTGGCCCCTGTTTCAGTCCCCAACCCAGCAAACCATTAGAGCCCTCAGCTGCCACATTAAATACAGATGCTCTGCTCAGTGGGCCCACACCAATAAACTCAGTCTGATCCAATTTTATGCTTCTTCTATCATTATACCCTTCCCATACATTCCCTGGATTCTTGTATAAATTGGAAAAATAAAGTAGTTCTTTTGGACTGTCATGAACCTCGTCATGGGTCACACTTTGCCCCTCACCTTTGGGGCCTGCTGGAACCTGGGTCCAGTCATAGACCCAGAAGCAAAGAGGTGAGGTGGGGGCAGGTCTTGCTGGGCAACTGCCTCAGAGGAGGCCATTATCATTGAAAGGCAGGATTAATCCCCTCTGAAGAAGGTGGGAAGGCCCCTACTATTTCAATTAAGGAGGCCACATTCTCTGAGGTTGGGGTTAGTGCTTCTGCTGGGGGTTGGAGAAGCTTCCTTTGCTGGTGGTGGGGAGACTTCCACTGGCCAAGAAGACTCATACAAATTTAGGAGCAAAATATTCCCAGCTGTAGCAGGATCTTCCCACATATCCCTGTCCCATCCTATGGGATCCTATTCTTTCTTAATCAATGCCCCCGGTCTACCAGTGGGCACCCTTCAAGGCTGGGAGTTCAACATTCATCCAGTTTTGTATGGTCTTGTATTTATTCATTTACTTGTCTGTGTGTCTGGATTTTCACAACGAGAGCCAAAGGCTCACAGCACAGGCCTCTACTTCAGGTCTGCTCACTGCCACGTTCATACTCTTTTCATTCTTCTAGGCTTCCAGGGTTTCCAAAGTCGAAGACCTGGAGAAGGGCCCAACTCTGGTCAGTCCAGAGGACATGGCCCCAAAAGGAAAGGCACAGCATCAGGATTTGATGACTTCTCTTGGTGACCAAGACCTCAATTACATGAGCATTTGCCAAACCCCTTTTAGGGCTGGCAGAGTCCTATAATGCTTTAGCCCACTGGGAACACAGGTATGAGATGTTTCCCACCCCATGGATTTCCTCCCTGGCAGGGCAGAGAGTAGCATGACTAATCACTCTTCTTTTTTTAACATTTAAGATTAATGTGAGAGTACCAACAATTATGTTTCATTCGTTAGGTAGAGTCCATCTTGTAGTGTGTCCCATACCCCGGTATGCTATATACCCTTACATAGTGCCCAATAAGTGGGAGCACTCCTCCCCTCTCCCCACTCCCTCATTCCCCCTCCCTCCAACTTGAATGGAATTGAGTTTTTCTCTTAAATGGGCACATATTAGATTGTCCACTGGCTTCATATTAGTATTGAGTACATTGGATACTTGCTTTTCCATTCTTTTGATATTTTACTAAGAAGAATGTGTCTCAACTCCATCCAGGTTACTACAAAAGATGTAAAGTCTCTACCTTTTTATGACTGAATAATATTCCATGGTGTACGTAAACCACAGTTTGTTAGTTCATTCCTGGCGTGGTGGGCATTTAGGTTGTTTCCACATCTTGGCGATTGTAAATTGAGCTGTGATAAACAATCTAGTGCAAATGTCCTTATGATCTTTTTTCTTCTGCGTAGATGCCTAGTAATGAGATTGTAGGATCAAATGGAAGGTCTAATTTGAGTTCTTTGAGGATTCTTTATATTTCCTTCCACAAAGTTTATATTAATTTGCAGTGCCACTATCAAATTAATAGTTCCCTTCTCTCCACATCACCATCAGCATGTACAGCTTTAGGTGATATCTCAGGGTGATTTTGATTTGCACATCTCTGATGAATAATCACATTTCTAAGGCTTATATTTATTTTCCCTCGTGTAACCTTTGGCATATAAATGTCATTGTTTAGATAGTATTTAATAAGACCATGTAGGGTCAACTGTCTAATTGGAAATTGTATTGTGGAAAAATAAAATGCACTTTTCAACATTTCATGGAAATACAGCCTCCAATTGGTCCTGATTGTCCCACTTGCGCCACCTTATGGCCATTTGTCTGAATTGCGGGATCCGTTCTTCGCCCTGAGCCTCTTGGAAAAGGAACCTGTAAATCTAAGTCACGTTTCAACTAACTTGAAACGTTAGTTGTCTCTTCCCTGTTGAATGGGACATCATTCTCACTTTAAAGCCCTGGTAGCTCATCACTGCATTTCATCGTGATGTTTCTGAAATTGTGAAAAACACTACCTTCTGGCTTAGGAGGTTTTAGTGAGTAGATTTATAAAGAGGAGAGGAGAATCCTTAAAATTTTTTTTTCAACCATGCTTTGTTGGACTAAAACAGCCAGAAAGAGGCAGATGGGGGTGGGGATGAAGAATGGGGGGTGGCGAAAGGAGGAGAGGAGAGAAGGTGAAAAAGAGAAATTAAACCTAATAAGATGGAAATAGTAAAAAACACCTTCCCTAACTTTCAGAAAAGTGCTAATGCCTAACTAGTACAAAAAGTAAAATATACTGTGCCAATATGTAAGGAAGGGATGTCTATGGACAACCCAGTCCTTGACCACTGTATAGTCTCATGATCAAGATGTAATATTAAGCACCTTTAGTTTTCCTGGTGCTGGGCAGAATACACAATGAATTGAAAAGATTATCTTAATTTTGAAGGCTTAAAGTTGTAGTGCTATTATTAAAAGTGACCATTTTTCCATGAGGGGGGAAAGAAAGCCAGAACAAATCAGCAGTTTGTTTTCAGGAGTAGAGACAACAAGAACTCATATACCAGTTAGTGACAAGAGGTGGAGACTGGAGGAACCGTCCACCTTCCCCTTCATAGTCTTCAATAGGCTTATGCATATGACATCAACCTTTGGCATTTTCTACCCAAAAGGAGCTTTCTCCCTGTCTTCCAAACAAATTGCTGCTCCCAACTCTCTCTTATACGAAGTTTAGAGCCATCAGTTACAAATACTCCACCTAGTACCACTTCTAGAACTTAGCCAAAGGTCTCCTAAAGCCTAGTTTAGTGATATAATGTTGGTCTCTGAAAAGTGTTGATGTTGGGTGGTGCCTGTGGCTCAAAGGAGTAGGGCGCCAGCCCCATATGCTGGAGGTGGCGGGTTCAAACCCAGCCCCAGCAAAAAACTGCAAAAAAAAAAAAAAAGTGTTGATGTTTATGTATTAATCATGTGGTTGGTGGCCTGAAGAAATTTCCAGCAGGTGGCTCCACTCTGACAAGGTGCTCATGGATTGAGTGAATGAACAACTTAATTACACTCATGTGACTTACAGGCCTGGCACTCTGTTAAACAAGTGGTTCATTCATTGTGTTTAATTTGTGATTTGCCAGACTCAACTAAAAAAGTGGTTTCTTTTAGCTGAAAATTGCATGCAATGCAGATTTCTCGTCTCCATGACCCTAAGACTGCAGGCTGAAGCTAGGTGAACAGGTATTAAGATTTCAGGTGGGAAGGTATAATTCACACCTAAAACAAATGCTCAGGTGAAAGAAAAGAAGGAAATGATCTGAAAGGGGTTGGTTAACTGCAACTCCACACATGCATTAAATGATAAATCAAAACTTTAGCAATAAGCCCCAGACGGTAGCCACTTCCAAGTAGCTAAGATAGTTTAAAGAGATGTAATAGATTGTAGAATGTTATGACAATACCTGGTAGAAGACTCATATCTCATTGACAGTAGATACAATAACTAAATCAGACGGGTTCACAGAATAGAGGAGAAGAGGGCTAAGGAGAAAGCACATTCATTCATTCAGCATGCATTCGAGTGCCTAAATCTATTCATGCATTTATTCATTCCATGCATTATTTGTCAGCTACTCCACTAGGCAAGAGTGATATCAAAGCCAAATAGTCTCTGTTTGTTGAGCTTCAGCCTAGATGGAGAAGCAGGCACATGAATACTAAGAGTCAACTAGGACAGCAGCTACCAGGAGGGGTACACTGTGCCATGTCTGAGTAGGCCCAGAAAGCTCCTGTGGAAGTGACACTTGAGCTGAAAGGGGTTACTTACCAAGAGAAGAGGGAAAGAGTCTTACAGATAGAGGAAATGGCATCTTCAAAGACCTCGTGGCCTGAGGAGCCCAGTGAGTGCAAGGAGCAGTGTGGCTGCAGCTCAGGGGCTGAGGGATGCAGGGCTCTGAGCTCTGTGTTGGATACTGTGCTCTGTGCCCTGACCCCTTTCAACTGGTGAACAGATCTCTTGCTTATCTCTCGGAGGAGGAATGTGACAGACAGAACATAACTGGCAAGACGCTGTCTGTCTTTGGTTTTCATAAAAATGTTAGAGGAATAAAGGATTCTAAGCTCAGAAAAATATCATGAGCTGAAGCTCTCCTTCCCTCAAAGTAGCAAAGATTTCCTTGCGGCTGGGGAAGGAAGAGAACGATAAGGAAAAGGAACAGGGTTGTGGGTGGTGAGGATTCTGCCAAGAGGGATCCTGCTCTGTTTCCCTACAGAATCTGGATGGTCAGGGAGGACAGGAAGGAGTGAGGAAATGGCCCCGGGAAGGCCAGGAGGTTTGGGCAGCCTCCTGGAGCAGGGCCTATGAGCAGCGGGAAGAGCCATGGGCCTGCAGACCATGTGGCTCCACTGGGCAAAAATGGAGGAGGCCCCTGCACGCTAGACCCAATCCTAGGGCCAGTGGGGTGGAGTGTGGGAAATCTCCAATTACTTGGGATTTGGTTCCTGCAAATGCTACTGAAAAGATATATACAGGGGGAGGGGGCCTTTGTATTCATGTGTACTTAGAGAATACCTCCTGGAAGACAGGCAAAAGCCCTGGGCTGTGTGTATCTTGATGGGGGGGACGTGTGAAAGGGGAGCTAAACTTGTTCTTCATCTGATTCTTTGTCCTTTTGAATTCTGTGTCACATGCATTGCTTAAGTATTTTCAAAAATATGGAAAAACCTACCACTAGATAGAGATGAATTTGTATGTTTTTGGTGGGTTTTTAAATTATATTTGCTTTAGCAGATAAGAAATGTTAGAATCCAGGGCTTTTACGAAGGGCCACCGGGGTACCTTATTTGAGGGATCATAAGCACATATGATTGTAGGTAAAATCTGTTTCCTTCCCCCACCACGTTGCCGTATCTTTATACTTATGTAGATCAGTAAGCTGCTTCAAATTCTTTGAATAGAGCATGTGGCATGAAACTTAAATAAGAATAGTACTTCAACTTGTTAAAACAACGTTCAATGAAAGAGAGAGTTCTTGTATCACTCCGGAATGCCTTTATATTCCCGGTGATGCTGCAGGGTTTTATTGGCTTCTATATAATTCCTACTCCTATTACGATGGTATTTTCTCCTTCTATATCTGTTTAAATCCTTAGAAAGAGGTAGGGTTTCTCATTTATATTCATGCTTTTTCATTTTGAAATCCACCCCTGTCTATCTATGATATATGATTTCTTTGTAACAATTATTTAAACATAACGTTTTCAAGTTTTCCAAATTATAATAGAGTACAAGAACGCAAAGATTGATGGGAAACACTGACCAACGTCTGTGGCATCAGGAGCAGCAGAAATGTGTAATACTGACCTTTAAATAAAGTGCTGGGACGTTTGAAACAAGTCTGGGAGAGACACATGACTTGCTCTGGAGTTAGCGACAGTGGTGTTGTGGTCGCTGACAGTGATTGATTGACTGATGCATCCTGTGATGAGATTAGTTGACTCCATTGAACGGGGTCCTCGGTGATTTTTCTTTTTTAAGTACAGTGGACATTTATCGCACATGTTCCCTCCAAGGTTTAAATTCTTTGCAAGTATCTGAAAAATCCATGATAGACTTATAGACTAGGCTAGTGGGAAGGAATCAGATGTGCTTGAACAGAGATGTGCAGGAACAATCTCTTGGCTGGTGAAAGAGCCCAGCCAGCTGCCAGCATCTCCACTGCCACCAGCCTTAGCTGTTTTCTGTTCATTGCCACTTTTACAGCAACCATCTGTAAGGGTCCAAAGAGATACTTTGCTTTTTTTCTATTAGACTTATCATACTTTATGAAAAATCGTAATCTATAGTAGAATTTGTTATTCAAAATTTCCCCAGTGTCAAGGATCTACTGGTGAGCCTTTGAAAGAGAAATGGAACGGGGAACTTAAGTTCCCTTTTCTTTTGTAGTAAGTACTCTCTGAGTCATGCCTCCTTTCCAATTCGTATGTTGAGGGCTCACCCCCCAGCACCTCAGAATGTGGCTGTATTTGGAGACTGAACCTGTAAAGAGGCAACCAAGTTGAAATGAGGTCATTAGGGTGAGCCTGGTGTCCTTACAGGAAGAGGAGATTGAGACACTGACGTGCACACACAGCAGGACCACCATGGAGGACATGGCGGGGGGACGACCATCTAAAAGCAAAGGAGAGAGACCCCCAGATGAAGCCAACCTTCCTGACACCTTGATCTTGGACCTTCAGCCTCCAGAACAGTGAAGAACTAAACCCCTGTTGTTCAAACCATCTGAATATCCAGTCTGTGGCACTTCGTTACAGAAGCCCACACAAACTAACAGTATACTTTCAACACTGAGATTCTTTTATTTTATAAATCCCCCTTCAGTAAATAGTATGAGAATACAATTGGTAGCTTCCTATTTAGACACACAAAAAATACAAATATTTTCATCCAGTTTACGAAACTGTACTTGAGAGTCTTGGCTACATCTGGAATTTAAGGGAAAAATAGGGCTGTTTCTGGTTTAGGTCAATACAGTACTGTGCAATGTTGTCAAAATCAGGCACATTATAGGATCCCTTTGCTTTTCGATTTTTCTCATGTTTACTTCCACCAAAAAGCTCGACTAGGTGAAACAACTTCAAGGAATGTTTAATAGAACATAAAATTTGTGTGCAATCACATGGTAATTATTAGTGGGAAATTTAGATTCTATGTTTATGGAAATGGGTGAATAAACAAAATAATATTGTTTGAACAAATCTAATTGACATTTTTTTCTGAAAAATAGAGGTCTCAGTTTAAAGGCAAAAATACAAGAAAAAAATATTAATGCTTCTAAAGGTTCCATAACTGTGGTTTTCTATCTGTTCAAGGGGCCCAATAAGGTGCCTTGGGAGTCTCTGAGGGAAATGATAGGGGTTGAGTTGGCTGTGCAAGATATTGGATTGTCAAGTAAAATTTTAAAAAATACAGTTTCACTGCTAAATATTTTCACTTATGAATACTCTCCATTCATTCATTTATTCCTTAAATAATATTTATTGAGGGCATATTATAGCAGGCACTGTGGCACCATGGAGACTACCCACCTTCCCCACCCCCTTTTAGGTATGTTTTATCTCAAACTTGGTATTGGAATAAAAGACGACACAAATAATAATGCTTCTTTGTTATTTTACATGTTTTGAAAATGGAAACTGCTAGTGGGACTATTTCACAGAGTGGAAACTGAAATCAAAGATAATTGATATTTTAGAGTAGCTGTCCTTTCTCTTACATTTTAGGTTAAAATGCAAATCTGGCTAGAAGGATAAGCAATAGGAACAACGGCAGAGGAGCTCTCCAAAGGTCCCCCACATCTTTTGCCCTTTGACAAGCACTAGTGAGGGGTAGGGGCTGACTGGAAGGGAGAAAAGGGAGGTGGCACCTTGGTTCGGATTTCATAGAAAATCTGATGGAATCAATTTTCATATATGCACTGTGCAGGCCTGATAATCCTAATTCATGTTAAAAGCTGCACACTAAGGTATTAAAAAACAGCAAAAAAAAAAAAAAAAGAGAGAGAGAGAGAGAGAGACCTAGAGTTTGTGTATTTTTTCCACTATCTTCCCGACAGAAACTTAAGAGCCCTAAGGCCTCCCATCTTGTCATTCATTATCAGTGGAGGGAGGTTCTGCCCCAGAGGGGAAGTCCCGCCCCAGAGGGGAAGTCCCGCCCACAGAGCGGAAGTCTGACCAATCTTGCCCTTACGTAAATAACTCTGCCAATTTCCAAGTACTGACACAACTACTCTGCCAAGGAGGAAGAAAGGAAAGATGTTGTTTGCCTCATTTTGTGGATAAAGTAAAAGAAGACTGAAGAGGTTAAATGAGTTGCCCAAGGTCACACAGTCTGTAGATGTTTGAGCAGGAATTTAACGCCAGGTTGTTGACTCCAGGGCTCAGTGAGGAGAATCAAAAGATCTGGTTAATGTTTCAGATCTGCAGGTGACTGTCCTGCAACCCATGATAGCCACTTGTCAACTAGTAGGAAGTTGGGGTCATCTGAGGGATCCCTAAGGTTCCATGATTGTCTTTGCTGGTGATCACAGTATCACCAGTATTTCTCTATGTATGGAAATTAGGAATATAAATTAGTAATTTCTAATGAGTTTTTTTCGAGACAGCATCTTACTCTGTTACCCAGGCTGGAGTGCAGTGGCACCATCATAGCTCACTGCAGCTTCCAACTCCTGGGCCCAAGTGATCCTCCTGCCTTAGCCTCCCAAGCATCTGAGACTACAGACATGCAAACCCACACCTGGCTAATTTTTTCATTCTTTTGTAGAAAGAGATTCTCTCTGTGTTGCCCAAACTGGTCTTGAATACCTGGCCTCAAATGATCCTCCCCAATTTGCCTCCCAAATGCCTGCTGGAATTATAGGCATGAGCCACCAGGCCCAGCCTCCAGTGAGAATTCATTTCTCTCCTGTAAGTACAGACATCCTGAAAAAAATCACTGGGGAATTAGCAATATCCCTCAGTATCCATAAACCTCCTTAAGTAATTTGTGGCTGCTTAAATCTGAAGTTAAGCTCTGGCTTTTTCCTAAGCTGCTGGCAAGCTGCCTGGTTAATCACCATATGGCAGGAATCTCATTTACACTTTGTAGAACAATTAGCTTTACCTGTAGTTCTGTCTTAGGAAAACTGCCAAACTGCCATTCTAGAGTGTGAGCAAGAGAGGGGGTGACAGAGTCTGGATTCCGGGTTTTGTGGTTACGCTGGACTTGCTGTCACCTCTGCATTTCCTTTAGTAACCTTCCTGCACTGGTTACTGACCCTTCCTTCTGACCCTACCAAGTGACCTTTTCCCACCAGGAAAGAGATTCTGCTTTCTAAATATTGTCTTGATTTCTATGGCAACCCCCCAAAAGGGAGAAAAAAAACAAGAAATAAGTTCACATCACATAAGCTCTGTATCAAATCCATGTGAGGAAATGGGTTTATTTGGGCCAGGCTGCCGCCACTAATTCCCCCGAGTCCATGGTGCCCCACCTCTACTCAACAACAACCTCCTCTCCTGGGACAACCCAGCTTTCAGCAGCACTGTTATTCCTTGTTTTACTGCAGAGTGGTGTAAATTGATGTTAATGCTCTATTGCACAGAGGGATGAGTCAACCCATCTTAGTTAATAGGCGGTTCAATTCTAACGGGTTTATTGAAATGCTTTCCTCTCTGATTTAATTTTATTTTCGGGAATGGTGACGGCTCCCAGTTCTCACTCCATCATCATTCACATGGGCGCACTCTCCAGCAAAGAGATAAGACCTCCCTCCTAGGTAACAGCACAAACAGCATCTTTTGATGGGCCTTTTCTTGTGAGTTCTCTGTTACAAAGGGACACATGGCATGGGCAGCCTCACTGGCCAGTGACAGGGGGAAGGGAAGAAATCGTTGCTACCCAGTGACCCTTCAAACAGTACAGAAGCTTGGTCTGATGCAGTGAATCCAAATCTCTGGTCTTTACAGGGTTTTCTTTGAAATATAACGCACGTGTTTAACCTCTTACTCTCTGGCTGAACGCTTGAATATAGCATGATATAAGTAGTACACCAAGGAACTGGGTTGAAAAGAAGGTAAATATTGGTGTTAAAACATATTTTTCTTAGGAAATTTTCTTTTAAGTAATGTTCTAGGTCAATGTGGGCTTCTCAGGCCTTCCTGATGCTTTATGCAAATATGCCGAACATCTACTTGTTTCCTGGGCCTGCCACGCGAAGTACCCCAAACTGAGTGGTTCTAGAGCCCGGAAGCCTGACATCCGGGTGTTATAAGAGAGAATCTGTCCTTGAGTCTTCCACTTCTGGTGGCAGCCAGCAATCCCTGGGTGTTCCTTGGCTTGTTTTTGTATCACTCCGGTGTCTGGCTCCGTCACCACCCTGTGCATGTGCGTCTGTGTCCCTCCTCCTCTTGTATGGACACGAATCATATTGGATTTGGGGCCCAGCCTACTCAGTGGGACCTCATCTTCATTTACTTAATTACATCAGCAATGACACTGCTTTAAAATGAGGTCACATTCAGAGGTAGTGGGGGTTAGGATCTCAGCATATCTTTGGAAGGTACAATTTAACCCATAACAAGAAAGGATACAGAACCCGAGGTTTTGAGCTGTGGGAGATGTGTGTGAAGTGATGCCCTACGCCCGCTGAGTGCCGGCTCCTCCACGTCCCCAGTTCACCTTGAATATTACCATCACCATCACTTCCTCCTCCTTCAGGTATTCTTAACATTTCACTTTCCTAGAGAACCACGGAACTCACCACCCACAAGAGGGATTCCTGCGTTCTGAGCGAGACTGCATGGCTCGCCCGTCCCTTCCAAGCCCTGTGCTCACTCTCTCTTCTCTTTTGAAACAGAGTCTCACTCTGTGCTCTGGGTAGAGTGCTGTGGTGTCATAGCTCACAGCAACCTCAGACTCTTGGCCTCTAGCAACCTTCTTGCCTCACCTTCCCAAATAGCTGGGACTATAGGCACCTGCCATAATGCCCAGCTAGTTCTTTTATTTTAGTAGAGATGGGATCTCATTCTTGCCCAGGCTGGTCTTGAACTCCTGAGCTCAGGGATTCACACAGCTTGGCCTCCCAGAGTGCTGGGATTGCAGGCATGAGCCACCATGCCTAGCTATCACAACCTCTTGGGCCCCTGTGGCCCTGGTCTCAATCACCGGGGGAAGGAACCAAGTGTGATGTAAGCAGATTAGAAGTGCAAGCTTGAGGGAGGTGGGCTAGCCCTTCTTTGCAGGGTAGCCCCAAGCAATCTCCGCACTAGCCTTTTATTGAGACAGTACAATACAGCTGAGGGGAGTATTCAACAATGACTTCGTGCTGAAGGATTGCCATGGGCTCGGGCTCTTTCTCCACAAGGAGCACCTGCAGACAATTGCCAAAGGGTCCACCCCTCAGCTGCAAATCATCTTGCTCATAGGTCATCTGGCTCTTGGTGTCCTCTACTCACTCACTCAAACCGAAACTGAGGTCCCCTCTGTGTCTACCATCCAGTGGTAAGCTTCCATCTAGTGGTGGGGTCTGGTTTGGGGGCTTTTTGGGAAAGGGTGTTTTTTTTTTGTTTCTGTTTTTGTTTTTTTAAAGCAAAACAAATAATTTGTCGCTGCTGAGATTGATGCTACTTCAAGGTGTAGACCACCTGGCCAGCCTTAGCGACCGCTGGTCTTCCTGAAACTAGCCCGTGTGCTGTGCTACCTGTTCTGTCCCTTCTTCTCAGGGTGCCTGAGCCCCCATTGATTATTCCAGGACATCACTCTTGCTTTGTCCTTCCAGCCTACTCTGCGTTTCTTCATAAATTCATTTCCTGGCCTTGGTTCCTTAACCCAATCTGCATATGTGAGTGTGCCTTCCCAATCAGTGACACCAGTGACTTTCAAAGACTCTCGTGATGAACGTCTGCAGCAGGAAGTTTGCTTTTAATCTG